>JAUZNK010055638.1:0-15437 GCA_035046665.1 Euphysa ruthae
ATAAGGCTTTGGCTTTTCTTGTGCTTATCCCTGCTATCAATACCTGTTGTTTAAAATATTGTGGTATGCAGTAAATTCTTTTTTTCTTTTTTTTTAAACGACCTTTTTAACATTTATTTTGCAAATTTTTTATTGATAGTGACTAAATACTTACTTACTTACTTACTTACTAGTCAAAAACTACCTCAAAAACAGGAAGCAGTTTGTAAATCTTAAAACTACTGTGGTTTTAGATACCATGTGATCCACACATGGTATCTAAAGGCTCTATCTTTCGACCATCGTTACTTTTAACATATGTAAATGATATGTATAGAGTTTCAAATCTTTTATCTACTATTATGCTAGCTGATGACACTAACTTATTTCTAAATATTTCCAATATCAAAAAACTTTTCTCTGACATGCTATTCAAATATACCTTGGGAAAGTATTTATAAATCCAACTTATTAAATCTTCTACGACTTCAAAAAGATGGGGGCTTGCCCCTTTTTTCGCCATTTCGTTCTTTTTATTTCGGTAAACTTTTATAATATATTTTCAAGGAAATTAATGGATACATAAAAATTGATTCAAATGATTCCTTTTTTAAATTTTTTGCCAAAGTTGTAAAATTTATTACTCACGAAAAACTTCAAAAGGACAAGTTCACGAACTTTAACTTCCGCAAAATTTAAAACCAATCAACTTCCAAAACTCAATATTGATTAGCCAATAATTGTTGAAAATAGAAGAAAATTATCGTTTTTCCGGTATCCTTTTACCCAGGACGTCTTCTTCCTTTTTTCCGATTAATTAAGAGAAATGGAAAGAAACCACTGGTACAAATATGACTTTTCCGTATAAAAAGGTTTTCGAATACCCAAATAACTAATTTAAATACGCGAGAAAAATCCTAAATACGCGAGAAAAATGATCAAATCGCGAAACTCAATACCCTTAAAGTATGCTCATTTGAAAAATCATTTTATTTTCTACAGAAACAGAACTAGTTGCGCACTTTTTCCTACGTCGGAAACATATTTTCCAACGCGGCATGTAATTAATAAGGCAGGGACTTTGGCGTGACTAAAATAAATGTAAAAAAGGGCATTGAAGACTTCTAGATTGATTCATTCTGAAAAATATTAGCAAAAAATTATATCCTTGAGTAATAAAGGGAGCGTTAAAACGTGTACCTTAAGTTGTCTGATTAACTTTAGATTTTTGCTCGCTCGGCTCGTAAAAGATGGCGGTGATTATAATAAATCAAATAAATTAAGATGGTTATCTAGATTTTTTATTAAGCAACGGTTGCTTTTATTTCAAACTTATTTCTTAGGGTTAAAGAATCTTGAAATTTTGAATTCTGCCTATGTATACCAAATGAATATGTCACAGGCAGAATATTTCACTTGTTTTGTTTTTAACCATTCTTCATTCCAAAATATGTCACATCCGCATAGTTTTTGAGTGCAAAAAGTGGAAATTTTGATCAAATGACATTAAAATACCATAACAGGGGATGGGAAATTTTCCAGAGGCAATGTTCCGAGTGCGAACTTTTTTGGATGGAGATTGCGGGCGGCCGTGGGAAATAGAATAAAGATAAAGCTGTTCTTGCACAAACTGAGAAACATATTGGGTGACATTAGACTTGAATATCATAGTCCGAAGAAAGGCAATCAGAAGGCAAAGAATTCCACAAGCGAGTAGTACATGTGAAGAAGCATGATGAATAAGCCTTTACCGTTAAAGGATGAGTAGCAAATAAAAACTTTGTGGCTCTTCAGAAACTCTTAAGTGAAGGGGTTACTTTTTACATATCATCAGTACAGTGTCCATAGAAATATCTATAGAACAGTGATAATAAGGCCACATTTCTGCGATAAGAAAGTGAATAAAGATTCGAAAAAAGATCAGGACCAAAACGGTTTTGTATAAGTTTCTGAATTCGGTCAAAAAGATGTAGAAAAACAGCAGAGGGTCCTCCCAAAAATGGAAGCAATATTCAATACATGATCGAATGGTAGCCTTTTAGATATAAGGTATACTATCGGGTGGAAAAATGTGCGACACACAGAGTATAAATCCAACCTTCATGGCAGCATATTTTGTATGAGATCAGCAAAATTCACATCTACCAGCTATATTTAAAGATACGTTCTCGTCCAGAAAAGACTTGACAAGACCGCTAAGGCAGACAGTTACCTACGGGTTAAATTCAATTACATATACGTGTATCCTTACATTGAATTTCCTACAAAATATTCTTGAAAAAAATGAAAGATAACGTCTCAAAGTCATGCTTTTTATGCACACTTGCCGAACAATTAAGTAGAAATTATCAATAGAAGATAATTTACTTTTTACATTAAAATGTTTCTCTCTTCTTCCTGATGTTTTTGTTCTCCTTTCGTTGTATTGCCCTAATTTTCAAACATGTAAAAGTTACATTTATTATCTATTTTCTAAGCTATCCATTTCCTAAAGCTGTAAACATAACCTAATTCCTATAACCTTTTCGCATGGCAATTATTTGGTAATAGGTCGTGTTTTTTGTGCACCGCACAATCATATTTAATTCCTTTATTATCTATAAGGGTCATTACTTAGCCGCAGTGTGTCAATATTTGTAACTATACCTATACTGTGTGTACATGTCTAAGGATTATAGGCAGAATATCATAGTTTCAAGTTGCATGTTTAGAGTTTTATGTATTATTTAATATTTACAATATATATATAATGAAGTATTCTTGAATTTTATATTTTGAATAGACTTTTAATAAGTAAAACTTAGCATCAAATGGATTCAATGTAATAACTCCAAGAAAAGTTATATGAGAACGTTAAGAATAGTAATCGAATATGTGTAGATTCAGTGAGTTCACTACTATTCATCATCACAGAGGGAAGGAAAGGTAACCTAAAGTGGTTTACGGAAACAAGCTCAGTTTTCAAAGCATTGAATTATACCAATCAGTTATCACCCTATTCAACAACAGTGCGAAGATTATCTTGCAAATCAGATGTCATTTCAACTTTATCAAAAAAATTTGTTGTCTTTCCTAAGGATGAGAACACAGAATTTACAGAATAACCATTCAAAATGTGGCCATCGACGGCCACCTTGATTTCTCTGTCTGAAAAAAGACTTGCTGATATTTAAAACTTCACCAGAGATGCCATATGATTTCATCTTACGGAAAAGATCAGCATGCCACACCTTGTTAAATGCCTTAGATGAATCAATTACAACCGCGGATTTAACGTAAGCTTCAAGAGATTGGTAGATACATTCACAGATAACAATCAGAGCATCAGCAGTAGATCTACCAGAATGAAGACCATAATGACGATTAGAAAATAAATTGCACCAAAATTTTGTTGCTACCTGATTTTACGGATATAACTAGGATAATTGACATGTTCGTAGAAGTCGGTTCTGGTTGCCTCAAGAATTCTGAGTCCTCTACGTTCTTACCAATGTTTGCGAAGAAGCTCATATGGAGACCATCTAAATAACTGAAGATCTTTATTTCTTTAGAGACAGGGATTAAAAATGCCTTTCACCAATAAAGCAACACTTGGAGATGTAACACCCTGGTATTTTATTAAAACTGAAGTTTTGCTCAACACAGCTTTGATAACATATAGTCAAAAATTGAAAACTTAAGAAGAGTTTCTATTGACATAACACTATCAATCATTGGAATAACTGAAAGTAACTTTGTCTCCTATATTGACGACAATAATTTTTTCTTGAATGATTTCCCTTTTGCTTATCTCAATTTATTTTCATTTTTTTTTTCTTTACAATTCCTTATTCTTATTTTACTGGTAGTTAGGCTTGTCTAACACCATACATGCTTTGTTCACCGTTTTTTTTTTTTTTTTTTTTTTTATCTATGTCTATGTCCATTTTTTGTAATTTTGTGTTATTTCGTAGAAAAAACAATCAAGAAAAAATCTGCTTATTTTCCCAAACATGAATTATAGATTTTCTTCATGAATTTAAACAAATTATTAATGATATTGCACCCTTCAAAACAACCAAAATTCAAAAAAATATTCTCAACAGTGGTTTGAACGGCGTGTTGCAAAAAGAAGTGACTTAAAGGGAAACAAATAAACTATACAAAATTAATAAACTGTATAAAAAAATTTTAAAGAACAAAAAATTTATGCAGATGAAGAGCAACCAATCATCAGACTTTTCTAACAAAAACAAAGAAGATTTATATACATATTTCAACCTTTGATAATATTTATATTGAAAAAGGTTAATTTTTAAAAACACCAAAACCACGGGCCTTTTTTTTTTTTTTTGCAGTTAAAATGTTTGAATGGTAAATTTCTACAAGGTCGAAGTTGATATTTTTAAGTTCATTACTTTTTTATATCAAAAGTCAGTGCTTATTGTACAATATGGTGTTGAGCAGATTTGTTGCGAAAGAAAAAAAGGGAGCGCAGCGAGCTTTGCAGCTGGAGCTTATTTGGCAGTAACGCGAAAAATTCTCTATAGTCAGGAAGTTTTTTCCTGACATTGCAGAAAATTCGTGCCGAAATTTCCTCCTCATTTCTTTATTTGAACAATAGAGAATAAATCGATCGAAACAATAATTACCAAATAAAAACCAATTCAAACCTATTTTTAACAAACTGTTACAGATAATTTTATTTAAACGCTACAAAAGAATCAAAAATTCCATTTTTTGTAGCAACTGATAATAATATATGAACTGCGCACTTTACGATATAACCTAATCAGTTGCGTAACTCAGAGAACGATTTTCTTTAGAACATAACCATTTACGTTTCTTGGAGTAGTAATGTAGTAGAGGCTCCTACTTTAAACCGTAGACAGTAGAAATAAGCTATTTTTTCTGACTATGTTCAAACACTCTGATCTCAACTGTCGTTGCAACCGTGAATAAATACAGAGATAAATGAGTCTCAAGTTGTGACATTAAAATACTAACAAAAACCGTAAAAAAAAAATGGTAGATAAATAAAGATGGTAGCTGAGAAAATAAACAACGTCGAGATATGGCCATGTTATACATGTGATAGATAGTTATTAATATCAGAGAATTATTTGAGAAACAATAAATTCTATTTTATGTGGCTTTTTAAACAATTTCAAAAAGTCTAGATGATCTTCAGTTTTAATTTGCACTCCGCAAGCCGCACATAAACATATTTATCTAATATAACACATTCGCAATGCAATAGAAAGTAATATATTTTCTTGATTTGTTTTTTGATCGACAAAAAGTATTGGATACGCGAAATCTTACTCACTAAACTTGATTAATATAGAGTGAGGGGTTTTCCCTTAATTGATTCAAATCATATCTTCAATCATTCAGGACCTCTGCTTTTTTCCTCATATAAGTGATTTTCTAAAAAATATCATTTTGCTGATGACACTAACTTGCTTATAATTGACAAATCCTTCAAAAGTTAAATACTTGTTTAAATGCTGATATCTCTGCAGTTGTCCAATAGTTAAGTTATGAACCTTATTTTTGAAACTTTTGAACCAAAGTATTTTTTCATTTTTAATTCTAGTAAATGTTTCAGGTTGCTGCTAAGTTTTTTTTTGTAAAAAATTAATTATATGACCCTTAAAAATCACTTCCCCAAAATTATTTTAACACTTTAGACACATAAACAGTTTGTAATCTTGGCCGTTTTTAAAGTTATACAAAAAACCACACCATTTTAATCAGATTAAAAGGTTTGACACTTTCAGAGATAGAGTAGTAGTTGATCTTTCAAAAAATAATTGTATTTTGAAACAAATAAAAGGAATTTATGCACATATGTTATTTAATCATTTGTCTTTTTTTAGATGCTTTTTACTGTTTTGAAAACTATTTTTTTAAGTTGCTGAAGTTATGAAAAAAAAAAGCAGGGGTCATTTTCTAAAATTCACAAGTCAATCACCAACAGAATTCCTCATCATGAATGTTTCAAACAGCTGTGTGTTGCAAAGTTTAATGTTTAAAAACAATTTTGCTTGATAAATTAATTCAATGAGATTTTATTCACAAAAAAAAAAGAGGAAACCATTAAGGTATTTCAAAAATTCATTAAATGTAGCTTTTTAGTTCATTACTCAACTGCTTTAATCCTCATGCTCCATTTTTAAAAGTTTGATGAACCTATTTTATTTTATTTTTTGTGCGTATGATTCTAACTTTTACACTCTTAATTGTTCTTTATGTTTAGAAAATGAAAGATAAAGAAAATATTGCAGTGATAATCAATTATTGTAATTTATTTAAGATAAGTACGTTGAACTTGTGCTATCGTCATCTGATGATTCTTCCTGAGGAGATTGGTCAACTACATCATCTGCAATATCTTCTTTTAAATAACTGTTCGATATCAATGCCACCTCTTCAAATATCAAACCTTGTTAATCTCAAAGAACTTCATCTAGATAACAACAATATTACAATGCTTCCTGCTGGCTTTCAAAACCTTACAAACCTAGAATGCCTGTGCATCTCAAATAATCCAGTTAGCTATATAAATAATGAAATATCGCATTTAAAAAATTTAAAACAGTTATTTATAGATAGTACTGGTTTATCATATCTTCCAAAACATTTATGTAATTTAATGAATTTGGAACATTTAAGCGCAAGCTTTAATGATTTGACTTGTTTGCCTGATGAAATATCTCAACTTGAAAAATTGAAATGGTTAAGACTAGTTTCAAATAAATTAGATAAACTTCCCTGTTCTATGAAGAATCTAAGAATGCTTTATCATATTGATCTGTCCAGTAACACATTTACTGAGTTTCCAGATGTTTTAGTTGAAATGAAAAGTTTATCTTCAATTGTTTTACAAAATAATGAGATATCTAAATTGAAAGAATCAATATCAGAGTTTTTGTGTGGTTTAATCAAACTAGACGTTAGATACAACAATATTTTTGACCTACCAGTTGATGTTATGCAATCGCCTTATTTGTTCATGACCACAATTTAATTGTTACTTTTGTCTAATATTTAATTTTGAAATAATACTTTTTAAATTTTAATTTCATTTATTTAGAGTGAAATTTGTGAAATTTTTGTTTCTCTGCATATATAATTTTTAGATTAAATATTTGATAGATTTATGCTGAGGCTAAGTTAACTAACAAAATTGATGAAAATTGTTGCTTGATACCCTACTTAATACTATATATTAGTGTATTTTGGTACAATACCTAGATAACAAGAATCCGTGTTTAAGTCTTTTTTGTAATTTAATTAAACTAAGTATTAGATATAACAATTTTTGTATATACTGGTTTAATTCTTTGTTCCATTCTGGGACGAGTTTAATGTGATATTTAGAATTTGATTTAAAGTGCAAATGCTTAATAGATTCTCTGGACCAATTTTTATTCAAAATGAATACTTTGTCCTTATCTCTTTGAGCCAATATATAATAATAATAATATAATAATATTTTATTAAATATATTTAATATTTAAATATAATATTAAATATATTTTTGTAGTTATTTATTTTTAAATTACTGCCAAAAATCAAATCAAATTATTCTAGATTATATAAAACTGCAAATTAAGGAATTATTTTTTCAGTGTATATTTTATTTTGCTAAAAAACTGTATTTTATTAAGAAGAGTGAATTCAAATATTTTACTATGTATTATTTTTCTTTAGAATTACAGTGTCGCCTGTTAGTTTTGAAAATCATAGAAAAACTAAAACTTTTAATGAATATTATTAAGAAGTCTTTTTCTTATGATTTGTGCAGACAGGAAAATCATGACTTAGTATTTTTTTTGGGTCTTTATATTTTAATTCTGCTGGTATTACATAACGCAAGAAAAGTTAAAACTTTTTCAGTGACTGGTATTTTTAATAGTCATCAGTTTTTCATTCTCAACAAGTTAGATTTTGATGAAAGGAAGTTAGGAAGATATGGTTGAATGCTGCATCAGAATCCAGTGCTAGTTAGAAGGCTTTCTCTCAGATGAACCAATCATATTTATGTATTTTGAAAAATCTCTTGAAATATAAAATGAATTTATTTATATTCTTACATACCTTTCTTCAATTAGTTTTTAATGTTAAATAGTGATAGAATTTTAAAACTTTTTTTTTTTTTAGATAAATAACGACATCATCTGACATAACCAAAAAACTATGGCTGCTACTGTAAATTTTGAAGAGTATTTCAAAAAAAACTTTGAGGAAAAACTGCTTGTGTAAGTATGCTTACATACTGGAATCTTATGTTTATAGTGACCCGACCTACATCAAAAAACAATTTGCTTGATGTCAATCAAATGGTATTTGACTAACATTAGGAACTTTCAGGATTAATAGGCCCTTTATTGGAAAATCACATCTCCGAGCATAACTGTCTTAACTGTATTATATTTTTCCATGTACAAAATGTTAAAAGCATTAGTATTGGTTAGATAGTTGACCTAAATATGACCTCAAAATATAAAATCAAATGTTTTTTGTTTTTTTTTTGGCTAGTGGAGTATATTTACTTGATTCGTCTATTATTAAAACATTGCCAATCAGGTATATATACTTGCACCGCACCACAACGGTTATCGTGTTACTACATCAACTTTTAGTGAAACTTTCTGTGCTGCAATTTTCACTATTATTGTTATTACTTTGAAGGACTTTTCTATCAATGTTCTTCTTTCTTATACAGTTTTACGTCCATTTTCCTTTCTAACATGGGTTAGCCCATGTCGGAAAGTTATTAGAATCTTATCTATAGCACTCTTCCATAGCAATCTACCCTGCGCCAATGTACTTTGAATCTATTTATGCTTAAAGTTATTTTAAAGAACCTGTTCCCAAGTCATCCCTAGTCTACCCTTCCCGCAGTTCCCATATACTTCTATTCCTCTTGATTTCTTAACCCAGTTATCGTTATCCATTATCTCAACATAACTAAACTACCTTAATCTACTTTTTTGAAGTACTACTTGAACACTTTTGAGAGCAAATCTTTCACGTAGCTCCTGAGAGCATTTTCTATCCTTCAATGTCACATATCCATTTTACCATCATCATACTGTTTCTCTCTAATCTGTTCAGGTCACTTTCCTTAACTGCTCAAGTCTTGCCACCATATACCATGACACCTTCAAACTTACATATCAAACATGCTTCACTTTCGCCTTTTAGCCTATTGCTGTAGCTGAATGTGTCTATACAACATTGTAGCCTTGTTTTTTTTAATTAATTCTTGATGTTACCTGAGCAACTCACCATCGTCACATATCACTTTCTGTGAATTTGATTTGCGTTGAATCATAGGATATTTGACAATTTTTGACCCAATGGTAAGTCAAGCTGCATGCACTATAACACAAGGCTAGCATATACTCATGAGGTGGGTTATTTCTGCCTATAGGTTTGTCTTCACCACCTCATCTTTTCCCTCTCTGATATCCTTTTCCTTGTCTTTTATCTCCTTTTGCACCAGTTCCTTTCATTACTTTGTATCTCAAACTATACATTTATTCCTTTTTGTTTTCATTATTATGAAAAAGATATTCAGAATAGTTTCTCTTTTGTCTCAGGCTTTTTTTTTTGGCTCTTTCTCAGGTTTACTGCAAACTTGTTGTAGATTAGCTTTATGTTGTTAAAAGTTAGGTCAGTTTTGCAAGATTGATTGAATATATTTTGAAGAATATTGATTATTTTGAATCAAAACTACAGCATTGTTAAGAAATTTGTAAGCTAAATAATCTGTCTAGTAGGGCAGTATAAACTTATGATCTGTGATACAGTTTCTAAAATGGGCTTGCATAATCCCCAACTATCATGTTAGGTGTTGGAAATGTTTTTAAATTATATATTGTACTCCTGATATGCCAGATGGCATTTTTTTTTCAAGTATAGCTTGTTTAACTGTAACTCATGTGGTACTTCTGTCAAATCTATATTTCTTTCTTCCAGTTTTTGTAAAGAATTTCCCCTGTTAATGATGGTAGGGTTTTTTCATCTTCCCTCATCATTCTACTTTTGTGTCCAAGTAGAACTTTATGTTGCTAGTAGTATAAAATAATAATAAAAAAACTCTTTTATTTAGCACTTGACATTTGTGGTTACCTGCAGTTGCTGACAACACAATACTTATCATCATCATTCTCAGATTAACGTCTGTTTTTTCCATGTTAGTATATTGAACAATAGTGACAGACTGGTCACAGCTACTCTATGATACAATGCACCTATTTTGTTTGCTTTAGATAAAACCCCATTCAGCATAAATACTCTTGTTTCTCTGGTTTCTGTATCTGGAGGAATCAAAAACTAAAAATTATCTGGAAAATGTAATTTGAAATTATTTTCTGCCCAAATTTTTATATCTAGATGTCAAAAACAATGAAAAAAACATTGAATAATATATAAAATAAGTTTCCGACTTATTTGAGTAACTTATGTATTATTTTTTGATTTGAGAAAAATCCACTTAAACCCTATTAAGATTCAAATCTAGACTGTGGTAATCTGAATTATTCTAAAAGATCAAGATGTTGTAGCGGTGGTTACTTGAATTTTCAAAATTTCAATCAAGATGATCTTTTTAGTAAGAATCACCTTGGTTCAAGTGTTTATTATATGAGATAGGGATATGAAAGTTTTGCATAACATATAGTGTTAATATTATTGTATATATCTAAGAATGGATTGCCGTACAGAATCACAAGTTATTAAATCCTTTTATGTTTGCGATTTTTTTAGAAATATGGCAGAAAGATTGGATGACTATTTGTCTCCAGCTACACGTCTGCTTGAAAAACGTAAAGAAATGGCTGAAGTGGAACAAGCTTTAGCTGCTCAAAAAGAGGTTTATGCTTTAGATTTTTGACTGTATAACTTTCAAAATTGCTTACATCTAATATTTTTTTGGCTTTATAAAATCTTTTTGGAAAAAATTTGTTTCACATTTGTTATGCTACAGTGGTTTTGACAGAATGTTTTGGGGAAAAAAGAAAAAAAACCAACAACAACATTGAACATGATATATTTTTTGATTTTTCTCAATAAGGTTATGCTCTGATTTTGCTCAAGTATATACTTGAGCAAAATCTATATATCAAATTTGGTTGCGTTCTAGTTCACTTCTTGTCTCAACTCACATTGGTAATAAAAGTTAACTGGAAACTAACAGGATATAAATTAACTGTGCAGATTGTTTCTATGGATTGTTTTTATTGGGACACTATTATGGTGAATTATTAAAGATCCTCTATTTTTCAAGCCTTTAATGAAAATCAAGCAGCTAAGAATTTTGTTAATATAAGTTAATTGACAAAAAAAAATTTAAAAATTTTCTCTTCCTACGCATATTTTCAACCTTCTCTTTTTTAACACACTCATAAAAGGCAGCTGCTCCTATCCAACAACTTTGGCACTTGTTTCCCTAAAAGATTTCCAAGATACTTAAAACGCTGTGTATTAAACCGCTCATGTATAAACCCATCTCTATATTGATCCTTTA
The DNA here is from genome assembly GCA_035046665.1 of Euphysa ruthae. NCBI lineage: Eukaryota > Metazoa > Cnidaria > Hydrozoa > Anthoathecata > Corymorphidae > Euphysa > Euphysa ruthae. The sequence continues at coordinate 11,501 of JAUZNK010055638.1, forward strand.
AAATCTTAAGAAGAGATAAAATACTCTCTTTTACAAAATCGTTCAGTTCTTTATGTTATTTCTCACAGTTTTCCATAAATCAAAAGCGTTAGGCTTAGATTTCCGAAATATTAATAAACAATTACTTAATTTATCTGGGCAGAGATAAGCGAGAAATTCAGATACTTTTTTAACAACATTATTGTATTAAGATATGGAACGGGTATATTTATAACAGTTTTTCAGGAAGTTAGCAACACAGCTGCAAGGGTTTTGTTTTTTAAAGAAAAAAAATTGAGAAACAAGAAAGCTCAAATTGACAAAAAAAATGAAGAATGAAAGGTCTGGTTGTTTCTTTTAAAAAAGACATTTATATCGGGGCATCATGTTCAATACTTTCCATTTTTTTCAACATTTCATGTCTTGATGGATGTAGGTTATATAAGAAAAAGAATCTGAATAACAGATCAAATATGTAGAAAGCACTTCATCATAAAATAGATCAAAATTAAAACTTTCATTTGTTTATCAACATTCTTTGATTATAGTTAACTTGTTTATATGTTTGGTTCTTCTTTTTTCCTTAATCAATGGCCATTCATGGAAACCCTATCCTTACCAATTTGCTAACATTTAACTTTCATCTTCCATGCAAGCTTGGGTTACACAACTCACTTTGACAAATGATCTTGAAGTTTTTTTTTTTTATTATTATTTTTAAATCATTTTAAAAAATTTTTAATTTAGTCAATTTCTGATAAGCTAAAATCAATACTAAGCAGAAAGCTAAAACTAGAGATAAAGATAAAGTAGGTCTTTCACAAACTGAGAAAAATATTGGTTGAAATTAGATTTAAAGGATTGGAGATCTTACTCTGAATGAAAGAAATCAGAAGGCAGAGTACCACAAGTAATCATTACGTGGGAAGAAGCTTAATGAATAAATTTTGTGAAATTTAGGGATATGTACTGTTAAAGGATGAGTATCAGATGAAAGCCTTGTTGCCCTTGTAAATATCTTTTAAGTGATGATGTTACTGCTTTCAAATCATCAGAACATTGCCCATGGAAATATTTATAGAACTGACATTGAAGCTACATTTCTGCGATGGAAAATATTTAAAGATTCGAACCAAGATCAGTATTAACTAGGCTGAGTATACATTTCTAATTTCGGTCGACATACAGCAGAGATTACAGCCAAAAGTCGAATGGTAGACTTATAGGTATAAAGTATAATATTAGGCAGAAGAAAGTGCCACACCTCATTAAAAAACATTGTAAAGATCATATTCCAAATCAGCTGCTATTTCAACTTTATCAAAACACAGATGTCTTGCAGACATCAGAATTCGTTGAAGGGAATAGATCAAGTAAAGAAGGTTCCTGATGGTTGGTCACGATTAGGATAACGAGTTGAAGAATTGACTAGTTGAGTTTTGTTTGAGATATTGCGAAATTGTTTGTGTTGATACCATAAAGGCTAGCATTTCTAGAGAAGAGTATCTAGTCAGTGTGGTGAACGTTGAAGTCCCCGATGACATAAATATTAGCAGATGAGTGAAACATGAGTGAAACATGAGTGCCTTATCATTATTCTCAGTAATGGAGCTGATTACACCGCAGGACTGTCTAGAAGGAAAACGGTATAAGAGAAAAAGAGAACTAGTAGACTGTGTAAAAGATAGACATAAACAAATGAACAACACATCGGGGTTTTCATAAAAGATTTCACGAGTTACTGGCAGATTGTCATGGACAAAAATGCTAAAGCCCTGCATTTGATAAGACGGGTCCTTGTGATTGATCTGAAGGTAACAATATGAAAGATCAAGATTTGTTTCACAATTTGCCAAGATATCAAGTGATAAACTAGAGAGAAAAGATTCCACATGAAAAAAAAAAATACTGTGAAGACAACAAATTTTAGTGAACGAAAGAGATATTGGTTTGAGTGGTGTTTCACAGCCTGATTTAGGTTTACTAATAATTATCATAACATAGTATTGGATTTAAAAGAAAGTTAGATCAGTCTTTTTTGTTTTGCCTATCAATTATGAATCTTTTGTCTTGCAAAAGTAGTGTTGTGGCATCAGAGAAGCGAGCCATTACAGATGCAGGGTCACCCTCCAAGCACAACTGCAATGCCATTTAACATCTGTTGTTTGAGTGGCCTCTGAGTTATAGCAAAGAGTTTGGGCTTCTTTCTACCAGTCGACAACGTGGCACTCAGGAAACTACTATCTCGGTACCCTCAACAGAGACAACTAACAAGTATTAAACTGATATGAAGATCCTATATTCATCAGACAAACAAAAACAATATGGAGACTGGTATTTGTCACTCTAGAGAAAGTGTGGAAATGCAGCAGCAATGCATTGGTACCAATAGGCAAAGAAGGTGTACAGACCATTGGTTTACTCTACCTAATCCTGAAGAGAATTATTAGTTTGTTTATTGAAAGAACAACTCTAGGAAAATTTCCACCCCATGGTGCAAGGTTGACTCTGTCGGATTCCAACTTGGTGTTTATAATGTCTCAAGGTTGATATAATTGATATGGGCAGTAAAAAAACTCAGGTAAATTAAATCAGGTTGAATAAAATATATAAAAACTCAAATACAAAATCTATAAAGGAAGGTTGCCACCATAATTTTTTTTTTTTTTTTTTGTCCTTTACGTTTACCTTAACTTACTCAATATCTTAATTCCAACGATATAAATTGTCATACTTAAAACTTATATTTATAAAACTATATGATAAGAAATATTTAAAAAAGGGCATCTTTAGAACTAACCAGATATATTTAAATTATGTGACGTCACTGGTGCACTTTCACATGTAGTATCTAGGACGTAGATAATTATTCTGCTGATAAAGACCGAAAGATTTTGCGATGTAATACTCTGATTTTATTGAGCCTTTTAACTTTTCCGATTTTTTTTAGTGAACAGCTAAACATCCTTTCAAAAGAGTTATCATAACTGATATTCTTTTGAATATGAGCATAGCTGTTGTTAATATTTTTTCTTCCACGCTAATTCCTTGCTGTCTATCTTTATTGGAAAATGATGGCCACACAATATTACGGCTTACTAATGTGCTATTTGGTTTCAAGAAATATAAATTAGAATTAACCGATTTTTTGTTTTTTTTTTTTAATTATAGGAATTTATAATAAAAATGGAGAGTCTACAACAAAGGCGAGGAGAACTCGACAAAAAAGAAACTCAACTTAAGGAGTCGCTACTTAAGTTTGATAAGTTTTTAAAAGTAGGTTTCTTTATTTACTATAATTATTTATGTAATGATTTATTACTATTATTATTGACTTATTTTCAATCTTAATAATGAAGCCTTATTAAGCAATTTATCTAAATCTTATGGCTAGGTGTGATATTGGAGCAATAAAACGTGCTTAGTTTTTTTTTTTTTTTTTTTTTATATATATATATAAAATCAATTACTACCTGCTGCTTGAAACTCTATTTTTTTTTTTTTTTTCATAATTTTGTATCGCAATTTGTTTTTTTTTTTCATTTTTCTAAAGCTTTAATTAGACCAAATTAAATTGATTGTCAGATTCACATTTTAGATTTTCTATGCTTTCCTATTTTTTTATGTTATTTCAAAAACGTTGTTTTACGGATTGAATTTTATCACAAAAAAACATCCGGTATGAGAGTGCTTGGATAGATTTTACTATAATTTTAAATGAGGTCTCAAAGATTCAGCCCGTCTGAATTAACCGCGGAAAAATACAATTGCTGAGGGCACTGCCACCGACATTCGACAAATTGGTTGCAAAAATTGCAGCGGGCAGTTTTTTTTTTTTTTCATGACTAGATGGCCATTTGTTATCATGTGTTTAGAAAAATTAAAATAAATTTAGTCCAAATTAATTTTAAAGTCATTACTAACCTATCTTTATATATCTTTTTAAAGCAATAACAAA
>JAUZNK010055649.1:472-13017 GCA_035046665.1 Euphysa ruthae
AAGAACGTGTGTATTTTTGTATGTTTTAAACAACTAAAGTTACTAAAGAACGTGTGTATTTTTGTATGTTTTAAACAACTAAAGTTACTAAAGAACGTGTGTATTTTTGTATGTTTTAAACAGCTGAAGTTACTAAAGAACGTGTGTATTTTTATATGTTTTAAACAGCTGAAGTTACTAAAGAACGTGTGTATTTTGATATGTTTTAAACAACTAAAGTTACTAAAGAACGTGTGTATTTTTGTATGTTTTAAACAACTAATGTTACTAAAGAACGTGTGTATTTTTGTATGTTTTAAACATCTAAAGTTACTAAAGAACGTGTGTATTTTTGTATGTTTTAAACAGCTAAAGTTACTAAAGAACGTGTGTATTTTTATATGTTTTAAACAACTAAAGTTACTAAAGAACATTTATGTTTTAAACAGCTAATGTTGCTTAAGAACATGTACTTTTTTGTATGTTTTAAACAGCTAAAGACTGTTGAAAAAATGTTGCTAACGGTTTTCCTTAAACATGATATTATTTAATGACTAAAGACAGTTAAATATTTTTGATATGAGTATATTTTCTAATTAAGTTTATTGGTTTGATCATTGAATTTATATTTTTAAATTTCCTACAAATTTTTTTTTATCTACAAAATTCATTTTCAAAGAATTGAAGTTCAATTCTACAGCTTTTATACACATCATCTTGATATTTTGAAGTGTTTTTCTTTAGAACATAAAACTTATATTGGTTCTTCACAAAATTAAACAAGAAAATATCAGCGAAATAAGATTCATTTTAATTTATTGTCAATAAGTTACTATGGGCATTTTTTATAATGCCAGATTTTAGCTTGTGAGGGTTGAAAGATCAGTTATAATTGCTTTTAGATTTCATCAATACATTCAAATATTCGTTTATTTGAACCATTGGTTATCTTAGCACTGAAATCATATACAACTACTAGTAGCGTACGATTACAATGCCAAGCCATTCATCTACTTGAACAGTTAATCATGTTACGTGTCAATTACTCGCTGCTTGATAGTGATCAAGTGTTTATAGGCTTTATTCTCAAACAATTTGGATTGGTAGAGCAGGGACAAATAAGGTATTCTTTTATTTTGATCACAAGTTACCATTGGTCTGAATTCCTGTTTTTCCTGAATTATTGCTTTAGAATCAGATTAGTAAGAGTGCTGTTACAAAAGGTTATTATGAGAAGACTATTTTATTTTTATAAATCATGGTACTTTATTATTTTACAACATCTAAATTCAAGTTTTGTTCACATTTAATATATTAATGTGTTGCATCAGCTTCTTATATATATGTTCTTTTTATATACAAATATAATTTGTGATTTCAAGTAGTTTATATAGTTTTTTAGAAACCTAATTTGTTTTAGTCATCTTTTTTGTAGTCAGTTCATTGTAGTTATGCTTTTGCAGGGCTGTTTGCTTTATTACTAAAGGGTGTAGTGCTGCCAGGTCTAATCCTGTCAAATTTTAGGTGTATTTTTTCATGGTCGCTGTATTGATGTTCAATATTAATACTTCATTGTGATGTTTAAACTTAACCAAGCCAATGTTTAATTCACTTAAGTCAAGGTAATAGTAAAAAATTATCTATCGATGCTTATTTGCATGAATAAAATTTTGTTAATAACAAAATATCTATTAAAAGTTTATTTATTGAATCAATTGATTTAAAGACTGCAGAAATTTGTCGTTCAAGTAGCTTCTATTCACAAGATTGTTTCATGCTCTACAAAAGCCTGCTATTGAGTGTAACATTGCCCTCTTTTATGATCACGCAGTAGCTATTAAAATAAGTATTGCATACTTAACGCAACATGTAAATCCTTTAGAGCTGTGAAGAAAAAAAAGTCAATGTCCTATTGCATATAAATTAGTAAGAAATTAGGGGAAATTCATTTTGATAAAAGATCTTGTACATCATGAATTTTAAATTTGGAAAGCCGCATATTTTATTTTAAACGGCTATTAAGATTTTGTAGGTTGACTCTTTCTCTGCAATTCATAACTTTTTGAAGGTGCCAGTGTGAAATATAAAATTTTTTCAAGCATGCTTGAACTGATGGTAGTATTATTTGTCATTAAATTATAGATCAATCACATTTTACAGATTATAAAATCCTATTAGATTTTAAATAAAGGAGTTAAAAAAGATACTTTGCCCCTGTAATTTTTCTTGGTAGTAGTATTCTGGATTTTCCGATTTTACTTAATAATAAAACAATAAACAATAAATAAAAGACTGCACGTGGCCAAATGTCGTAGGAAAGCATGGATGGCTCATTCTCAGCTGAAAAATTGATAAAGCTGCTTATGAACTTCTGCAATAAAAGTGCTAAATATTAAAGCAGAATCTTTTTAACAATCTAGGCGAAGTTAGTGTTCTTTTATTAGATTTCTCAAAAGATTTTAACTGTCTCTTCTGTGGCTTATTTATTGCATAACTATAGAGGTATAATATAAACTTTCCTAGCTCAAACCAAAATACAAAGTTTTATTTTTTGGAGTTAGAAACAACAAAGAAAACTTATGTATAATTTCACAGTAGGTTGTTCAATCAAAACAATGAAGTTCTTAGGTATAATTTTAGTTAATAAATTAGGTTATGAGCCATGCTTCACTAAGCATTATGTCAAATTAAGCACTATACTTTATTAAGTACAGTAAATTATTTATCAATATAGAGGATTTATCAAATCCGCTGTATAGTTCCTTTATTTTGTGCCATCTAAATTATTCTCTGGATATTTTTTTGCAATAAAGCTTACAAATTACAATTGAGATAACCATCCACCTTGAATTCTATTTAATTGTGGTGATATTAATACGTCATGAATTGAAATTTATTGCTGAACCATTTTATTGCAATGATTGCACCAATTTCAAACTTCGAAACTAAATTAGTTTAAAACTCTCAAATGCCAAGAAAATGTTGTTAGGCAGCTGTATAAGAATTTATGACTCTATTCCTTTAGCTGTTAATTTTGTTATGATCAAATCATAGATGTCGTTTAATAGATCCATTAACAGTTTCTGACTTTTTCATCGTGGTTAATTGTTTTCAGCCAATTTTCCAAGAGATTAAGTAATGTGTGCTATATCACTTTTTAAATCCACAGTGCCTTCACAAGAACTAATATCTCTAAATGAAAATTAGGTTATTGGCTTGTTTATTTTTAATACTATGATGAAATGCAAATTCCTTGATAAAAATCAAATTTGCTTTGTTTGTTGGTGGTGAAAAATTTTGATCCATTTGTTATTATTTTATATTACGAATTTGGGACATAGGACGAGGATAGACATACACTATCTAAATTCTGCTATAATATGTTGCCAGAAAGTAGATGGTGGTTTCACCATAAACGCAGTCATCATTGAATCATTTACTTTTCACTATGATTTCTGTAGTTCCGTTTCTTAGACCACTGTGCCACGTATCTACAAATTTAATATTTAGTTTTCTTGTATAATAAATTAAAATTAAAAATACTAATAGGTTAATTATCATCTAAAACTTTATCATTTTTAATTAGGATTATCTTTTGATGACAAACTTAAGTTTATTTAAAAAGGGTATATCAATATTCTTCCAAAATATATTTGGGCTAGAATTTAGATCAGTTGTTTTTAAAAGGGATGTTTTATGAGTATTACCAGTAAGTTTTAGGAGTACACATTGTTAAGGGAATTGGTATCTTAACAACTTCTCAACAGAAGACTATTTAGTGTTGCAGTGACTCACCTGATATTAAGAGATCATAATATATTGTCAAATGCCTTTTTCCTCGATTCTGTTTGAGTGGTCTATAGAACGAAAAAATAACCAACTAAGGTGTAAAAGTTAACCACATTGAGTGAAACCAAATCCAATGACATGAGATATCAACCTTAAGTGAAAAAAATTCAATGACTTAGGAGATATTTATAAAGATAAATAATCTCACTTTAACCAAAGACATAAAATCTGATAGACATTTTGTAGTTTTTTAAAAGGAATTGACTATCCAGAAATAAGCTGTCAAGTTTTGACTCTACTGATTTTTATACTTTATCTTGAAGAAATTATTTAATGTCATTAAATTTATTTATCATTGAATTAATGTTATGACCAAAAGAATTTTTTGTATGCTTTAATAATTAGAATAACTTAGATTGCTCTCTGGTGTATCAAAAAAATTTCATTTTAGTCGCTAGAGGCCTTATTTTAAGGCAATTGATTTACACATAAAGAGTAAAGCTAGTTTTTATAGACCATGTTTCATCCGCTACAACGAATGAATAACTATCTACTGTATTTGATATAAGGGGCTCGATAGTCATACTATAAAAATATCATTTGTTATAAATATCAGGTTTCTTACAAAAATAGTTATAAACTGTTGTTAGACAAGTTTATATTATCTCTGTAGATGTTAATTTTTTATATTTCCACTATCAAGAAATGTAAGACCTGATGATTTACATATGTTAAATGGACATTTGCTTAATCCTTACTCTGTCGATTCTGCAAGTGATGTTTAAAATTGCAACCTTCTTCATATCATTATTTTTGCATTTTTGTCCAATTAACTCTTTGACGATTTCATTGCTTGAAAGTGTATTACTTCACCTGTTTTACTTTAGTGTTTAAAGATTGCTGTGAGGTTTGCACTTTCTCCAGTTCAATTAGAGGATTTAAATTTTCTTTTTGCTTTATCACATAGTTGTTCAGAAAACTTAAGTTAATTGATTAACAAAATATTTATATACTATTTCAAAATTTTCCTGGATAGATAATATTGACCATTTAATTTTAATTTGATCACAAAGTTTGTACAGAGAAATTTTAACTGTAATCCTAATGCATGGATCACTGATTCACTCTAAGCTAACCTTATGAGGTCACAAGCCTTTTTATTTAGTTTTTCAGATTTTATACAATGAAATATTTTTTCATCAAAATCCACATTTCTGTTTTTCTCTTCAATTGGTAAAATACGTTGATTGCTATGAGCAGTGATATCCTCCATTATTCATATGAAGCGTTGGTCAAGTAAAGAATTAATTATTTGATATAATTTTGGAAGTAATATTGCAAAAAATTTCAAGCAAAATTAAAAATTTTTGACTCTAAATAACTAAAAATAAAAACAAACAAATAATTAATAATGATTCAAACCACACAAGTAAGTAATAATGATAATTCTAAAAAACACAAAGAGATTTTCAGATGTTTGTTAAATGTGTCTTAAACAGATTATTGGTATTTTCGAGTTCTTAACCTAGTAACTATGCTGGCCATAGTTTGTTACAATAGAGTGTATTGCAATTTTTTTAATAAACTCAGCAGTAAGTAAAATATGATGACAAATTTTGACCTGCGTTTTAATTCATTAGAATATATTTAGTGGAGCAAAGAGTTGTGCTTAGAGATGGTTGATGAAGAATCTTTTAAGAGTTTTAGCTTTTCCCTTTAAAAAGCCAAAAATGGAATAGAATTGTTTTATTTGTATTAGTAATTGTGAAGTAAAAGATGAATAACTATTGATATAAAAAATAAAAAACACAGATATGATGTTTATATGTATTTTTAATGAGTTAGCATAATTCTTAAAACCATTTGAGGTTAGCCCTTTTTTCTGGATGTTATGTGTCATCAATTACAAATATATATATTTTTTTTTTCTGATTAAAAATTTCAAAAAATTATCAAATTATTTTTATATTAAATTCAGGAAAAAAACTTAATAACTAAATAACTTAATAAAATTTAGCTGGGAACTCTTGATTTTGTGTGTTGAAGCAAGGAATAGCCTCTTATCAGGTTACTGGGGGTTTGGCTTAATGTTGCATTAAATACATAGAGGATAAGGACAGCATATATATCCACTAGTATTCACTATTTTAAGATTAAAAATTTTTTTTATAATTTTAAAAAGGTTTGATCCAGGCTAACTACTTTTATTCCTTTACATTTTTCTCTAGATCACCCGAACTGTTTGTTACTTCAGTGTTTCAGTTTTTAACTTTGTTGTCTTATGAATGTTACCAACCAAAAAATACGCAAGCTAAAGCCATCATTGGTATGCCACGCATAATGAGGTTATGTGACAGTATTGTAGCAAGTGGTCAACCAATCCGCAAATATGGTGAGACAATTAGATGTTTTATAATAATTTTGAGTGAGGCTAACCATTTTGTTATGTGTCTCTCAATCGGCTATAAAATAATATTTGTGATGCTTTAGGCTTATCTGTCATCTTCAAAATTATTTGAGATTGATAGGCATCTCCAGAATTCTAAACTTTTCTCTAAAAAGCATATTTCTTTTGCATTATTTAAAATTGATATAATGTAAAAATGATGCAATTTTTGATAATTTTGCCAACAGATGAAAGATTAGCTATGTGATTATATAACCTCATAAATATTCTCATAATATAATTATCTATACAATAACCTCTGAAATTACAAAGTAGGCTATTTTTTTATATAGTTAAATACAATTATCCTAAAAATTTGCTTTATATAAATCTAAGGGACCATCTACAGTAAGCGCCTTGAAAAATGGATAAAATTTGCTGCAAAAAATGGCACATATTCGTCCTTAAAAAAAGTGTACTGAAAAAACGTCTAGTGAAAAATTTAAGAGAAGACGATTTGGAATTTGCAATTGATATTTAAAAAACGGCTTATATAAAATAATAAGACGCTACAACACGTTTTCAAAACAAAGTAACACAATTTTTATAAAGTAAGACGCTTTTTGTAAACACGACGCTTTTTGTAAACACGACGCTTTTTGTAAACAAAACGATATATCAAGACGCTTTTTATAACAAAAGCAACTTATGACAAATCACATTTAAAGCAAGAAGCATCCAGAAAATGACAATTTAGCCTGTTTTATCAATACACATACGGTTTTCCTAAGCTTTAAAAGAGCTACTAAAATCATTTTTCAAAATATATTTAAAATACAATACCTTTTACATATTAAGCGATAAGTTATTAGTAAAAAAATTCACAGGCTGAGTGAAGCAAGCAATGTACTCAAAAGATATTGTTATTAACTAGGATATAGATTGTAAGACATAGTATATATCAAAAAAATAAACGTTAAGTACTTTAATTAAAAATTTAAAACGCAGATACTGTTTATCAAAACACAAGAAACATTTTAAATAAATTGAGTTATTCTTTGTTTCAAATAGTTGCGAATAATAGTTCAACAAATCAATTCAAACCAAAATAAACCGGCAGCATAAATTTCATCAGAAAAAAATAAAAATATAAATTTCCTTTAATTTTTTTCTGGTGATTAAAAAAATTAATATATCTGTCACTTTCGATTTTTGTTCAAACGGTTTTTTTACTGGTAAATACGATGAGTGCGCAATTTTTTAAGAAGCGAAGTTCAAGTGCAAAACCCTTTTTTTTTATCTACCCCCATGGGAATTTTTCTACTGTTTGTATATACTATTATTTTTAAATATGTAAGTATAAAGACTGGACTGACTTATTTTTTATGTAAAATTAGAAGCTAAGAGCTCGTTAAATCACAAAAGAATTGAAAGTTTCAGATCAAGACAAAGCTGGAAAGGTAATTTCGTAGTGGATTTAATTCAAGTGAGATATAACAATTTCATTTGCGGCTTTTTGTTATTATTATGAGATAATACTTCATTGAGACCTATACTGAGTTTAAGAAAGCCAACAAGACGTAAATTTAGTTTCTTGGAGCGAATACAAATTTATAAGAATAAATTCTAATGACAGCTCCTCAGAAACAACACCCCAACAATTCGATGCAATATATCTTATGATACTCAGGACACGACTTATCATAAATTGTGGGGTTTTTTTGCACAGTTTCAGCAAGATTGATTTCTTCTTCTTACATCATTTTAATTGTTTTTACCTTTTCAACTCCGCTTTCAAATAAGTAAATTGAAAATGGAACGTTTTTATTCGATTTATTTAACTCTTGTGTAATGAAGTGCATCAAGATTGGAAATATTATCATTCAAAGCGCATCGAGAGTTAGGGCTAACTCAGTTGTGCTTTGTGCGATTCTTTTTTTCATTCTCAATTCCACCAGCGCTTGGAGTTTTGCAGCGTAACTGCATTGCATGTATCGAAGTATCAATAGATTTGCTATAGGGTGCATAATTTTCCCTTAACTACTCTTAGTTGGTACCAGTTTTAACGGTTAATGAGCGATGAAAGTTTGAAACAAAAGCTCTGGCAGACTATAGCCTCGCCATAGTCTGCCAGATTTATTATACAAGTACTATTCACACAAAAACTTTTAATCACGGCGCTTGCTAAATTTCAAATCATTAAGTTAATTTTTTTTTTTCAAGAAAATTGTTGCTTTTATTACAGGACAGGCTAGGGTGCTTATAAGCTTTATTAACATACAGCTGTTGAACATAATACTATTATATAAACCCTACAGTGTTATGAAATTTGTTCTTCCCCCACCCCTCACCCAGATTTTAGCAGACAGTTCAGTCTGCTAAAATGATAAAGAAATAAGTTAAACAACAGTTTTATGTATATCTTTATTCATGAAATAACTGAAAACAAGAAATGAGTTCAAAGATTTATCTATTATTAAAAAAAAAAAATTGTAATATTAAACAAGGCGCTTTTTTAAAAGGACGCTTTTTAAATCTAGTTTTAAAAGGACGCTTTTTAAATCTAGTTTTTTAAAATGTCGTCCATTATTAATACCGAATTTATTTGGCAAAAATGCGGCTTAAGAGAAGATTTTTTTTATAAGACACAAGCCTTTAATTAGTCTTGGAGACCTTTATAGTATCCCTCATGTTTTTTTAGTGAAAAAAAAAAGACAAATTTGGAAGGACGAAATGAAAGACGCTTACTGTAGACGGTCCCTAATGCCTGATCGTCTTTTACCTTGGATATAAGTCTTCATTTTATCATATATATTATTACCGCAAAAGCCTAAGATCCTTTAAAATGGACGATTATTAATTTAAAATATTTCTAGAGGATTTTTTTTTTTTTTTTTTTTTAATATAAGGGTTAGGTCTTGTGATTTAGAGACATAGGCCTGTTCATATGTGATGAACTTGCTGTGAATATAAGCTGGAGATTAATATTAGTTATATCCAACCATATTTCTTAATTCCCCATTCAACTAGTAGGGTCTGTTCAGAGACTTTCAGTTAAAATTTAGGTCTGAAATTTGTCTTACAATTAAATTTGTGCTTATTGTTTTCTTTTTAGCGATTCCTGCTCTGCAACCTATTGTGCAAGATTTATTTGCGACTAAAAGTCAGATGCGAGTTGACAGCAGTAAGGAGTTGGACGCACAAAGGGAAGTTGTTGTTTCAATGTTACTTAGAGTTATCTGTTATCCAGAAGTAAGTTTTTGATTTTTAAGTATCCTGAAAGTATTCCAACAAATCAGCTGTATTAAAATTGTTTCGATTCTCTTGACACAGCTTAGCAAAGCTATTAATTACATCATTTGGTGGAACGAAAGCTTATCATTCTCAAATATAATACGAAATCATCGTCTGCCATCTCAAATAGTAGTGTTCATTCACACATCATGTACTTGTCATGCTCTTGCACTTAAGAATCATCTTGCAATATGGCCAATGAAATCTGGCATTGTACAGTGAATGAAATGAACCATATTTTCTGTAATGAAAATACAATGGTTTGTTATATATGTTTCATAGGTACTTCTAGTGTCTTATGTGTAATTATAACTTTAAATACATCAATCAATTCTTTTGTCTTTGGTTGTTGCTCTATAGACGATAGTTTTATAAGTCAGTCAGTATAGATAGTTTTATAATTCAGTAATAGATTAAAGACATTTTATTTGATGGCCTAATTAGTGAGGTTAAATCATTATACATTTTTTGTTATTATCTATTATTTTTACATTTATTATCTTTACTTACTCACTGGCACAAATATTGTGACACTGTTCTATAAATAAGATTCTACAAGACTACAACACTGGAGATCAATATCATTGAAATTAGTTTTATCAATAAAAAGTTGTGTGACTTGTTTTTGAAAACAAGAGTCACCCAAACTTAATATATTCGATATTTAAAGAACGATGATCAGATTCAGGATTAGCTGAAAATTGTTAAAATTGTAACAAAGGTGTAGATTGGGATGAGTCAAAACACTTAAAATGGAAAGTAACTTTTATAAACAAGCAATATGAGAATTTCACAAAAATAAAGAAAGGACAACAATCCAATGTTAGAAATGCAGTTAACATCCGTGCAGTGTCCTCTAATGGGCACACAGATTGAAAAATTGCATTAACAATTAGGTAATGAAATATTTCTTATAAAAATAAAAAAAAAAATTATAAAAAATCTTTATACAATTTAAAAGTCTTTCTGGAATAATTGTAATATAATATTATAATTATTATGATTGATTGACAATATTGATATTTTTCAAAGAAAAGTTTAATAAATTACTTAATAAAAGCTAATTTTGGAATTAAAATAATTTTAGCTATATAATTTTTTCTTCATCTAGGTACTGTTTATGATGCAACAGGTACTATCTGGATCAAAAAGTGATGATGAAAAGTGGAAAAAATTGTCAAGACAAATTGTTGATACGTTACTACCAAGTTTAGCTAAACTTGAAGTGAGTAGATCAAAACTTTTAATGTACTATGGTTCTACAACGTGCAATATTTTTTACCATTTTGCTTTTTCTTCTTTATTGAAACACTTACAACTCATCTTTTTTTTTTTCTCTTCTGATAATTTTAAATATATTAGATTTAGCTTCTCCCTTTTTTAAATCTCCAAAACAATATGTTTGACGAGGATCCTATAAATTTATTTCTATACTTCAAGTTTCTTTTCAAATCTACTTAGTAGCTTTTCCAAAAATTTGTTTCATGGTGATAGTTTATTTTTGCTGATGATGGTAGTTGATTTTTGATAAAATTCTCTTTTCTTGGTACGGGACCCAATTATGACCAGACTTGGTAATTTAGATCTTAATCAACAATTTTGAAAAATCTGTCTCTGATTTTTATTTCAAAGTCTGAATGAATTAGTGGATATCACATGGCATCTTCATTCATTTTTTTACTTTCTTAAAATTCTTGTTCAAGGACCTCTGACTCCCTTCCCCTGTTAAAGTGTTCACTTAAACTGGGAGAAGGTACTAAGAAAGTTTTCCCATTAATTATTAGTATTTTCGTTTAGATTTTGATTAACAGTATGGAGGAACTGGATTTATTGTTTGATTTGTTAGACTCATTAGCTCCATTAGCACTGCGTCCTGTTGATATTATTCTAAAGACATTGTTTAGCATCCCGATACTTGTATGAAATTTATCAGTAATATTAGCTTATGTCTGTGATATTTTTCTGTATTGCAAGTCTTAATTGGAAAAATTAACACAGTATCATTTTAAACAATCATTGTCTGAAGCTTATGCTTTAACAAAAATGTTAAATCTATGCTTTTTTAATGGTTAATATTTTATATAAAAAGTCAATGGCTGTTGGAAAATCACAGCTTCTTCCTAATAATATGCTTGATTTGAATTTTTTTTTATTTACTGTATATTTCTATTGGCTTAGTATTAAAATGTACATTAAGTTTGTAAAAAAAATTATATGAGAATTGATAGAGCATGCTCCAGCCAAGTTTTGTTCTTAATTTGGTTGAAAAAGTAATTCTGCTTCATGAAACTTTTTTTTGGAAATGTTTAGTGTGGCCGTTATATTGTTCGGAAATTTACTTAATTAGCCACATAGACTCAAAAATGATTTGTTGATATGTTTTGATATGTTGAGAATAAATTTTAAAATTTTCATTAATTTGTTATAAAAAATATCATTGACTTTGCCCTCATCATTGGAGTTTGTTAAAATATTTTATTCCCACCTCTAGCATGTTTTTTTTTTTCACTTCTAGCATTCTTCAAGAATTAGCCTTCTTTCAGAGTTCAAAGACTACTATTTTTATATGAAGACTTCTAACAATCAAATTGATGCAATTGTTGACATATTGAAAATGAATCTAATATCTTTTGCCTAAAATAAAGCTACTTTATTGGAAACAAAGTTATAAGTTTTTTCATGTCACCACCTTCAGCACTCTATATAAATCCTCAATGAAAAGGAGTGAATAAGCCAATATTGGTCCATAAATTACATGATTATTTTGCACCATTGAATTTATGTTTTAAAAAGGATAAAGGCACCAGGAAGTTATTTTTTTTTTGTATAAATTTTCTGCTTGATTTTCTGCTTCTAAATTATAGTTTTTTCAATGTCATGGCTTGCTGATTATTTTTGTTTAACCAAAAGTAACAGCAAATAAAATTGTAGATCACAGTCTAAATATGCCAAACATTAACAAAAGTAACAGCAAATAAAATTGTAGATCACAGTCTAAATATGCCAAACATTAACAAAAATAACAGCAAATAAAATTGTAGATCACAGTCTAAATATGCCAAACATTAACAAAAATAACAGCAAATAAAATTGTAGA
>JAUZNK010055660.1:0-15434 GCA_035046665.1 Euphysa ruthae
ATTTTTTTTTAATGTAAATTTACGGTGTTAAGTAAAGCCTTTAGCACATTAGTGCATTTCTTTTACTGTAAATATTTTGCAGTGTGTGAATGTAGTTTTTGTATGTTTTGAATGAAAGAAAACTTAAATTTGTTATTATCGGATGATACCCCTAATGATTTCACTCAAACTACACGGTTTTCTGGCCGAGCGGATAATGCATAGGCATTGGTCTCCGAATTATAGAACTATGGGTTCGAACCTATCTCGGAACCGATAATTTTCTTTACTGTTAGCTCAGATGGTAGCTCAAATCAGAACCAAGCCCGTGGGCCCTTCTGTTATAAATTAGTTCAAAAACTATTTGTTGTTCCTACGTTAAAAATACAAATACGTTGGTTACGTTACACTATATATTAATGAAATCCTTTTTTTTTTTTTTAATTCATGAGTAGTTTTTTTTTCTAAAGAAATTATTTTCGAAAGAAAATTTTAAACCTAAAATAACAAAGTTTACGGAAAATAGGGTTTGTAAGTAACCTTTTAAATGACGTTATGATTTCATTTTTGAGAGAAGAAAGCAGCTTTTCTTTGCAAATTCCTAAAAAGTTTTGCAGAGCGGTATTTTTGAAAAACTCAAATCTTATGAAACATTTGGCAAGTCCCTAAAACCTACACAAATATTTTATGGTTTTCCCATATAGTCTCTTAAATCGCACTCTAATACGTTCATTTTAAAATATTTGCTAACATCTTGGGATTTAATTTAAAAAGCAAATCGCTTAAATTCGCAATTTTTTGAAATTACTTACTAGTGTCAACTGATTTCAGTTCCCCACTGAGGGAGTAAACTAACTATAACTGACGCCAATAAACAGTGAAGATAGAATAGTCTAAACCTAAATTCTTCTGGTAAATTGATCAATCCATACAGAATTATTTTGCATATAAAATAAATTTTTCATCAAAATCAGAAATTGAAACGGCATTATTAAAAAAGGTCTTAACTGCTCAAAAAATCCGTCATTCCTATTACTACCTACTTATATAGCTAAAGTCTATCTATCAAATAAACAGCATGAAACTGGTCATTCTATCTAGAATCAGACAGGGGCTGAGGTAACGAAGTTCTCAATAAAAGAGACTATATTACAAAATGGTCAATATACTCCCCTTTCTACAGATTTAACAAATTCTTCATTGATTTTATTTTAAGGTACGCCTAACACATCTTCGATACACATTTTGTCTGTGAAGTTGATTTTTTTTTTTAATTATGGCATATTTCACCAAAAAAAAAGTCTAAGTACTGTCAACTTTCTTTGCATAAAACCCCCTAAATAATCTCTTTTAGCTAGGGCTTAGAGTTACCCTGGGAAAATTCAGTAAACTGTATATATAACGATATAATTTGATCAAAATTATGTAATGGAGATTGACTGTTCATCGTTATTTTCAAATGTTAAAAGTGAGGCTTTTGGTTACATGAATCAAATTTAGGATAATAATTTTAAAAACTTCGTTACATGCAAACGAAGACAAAGTCTGTCATTCGCAACTTTAAGTCATGACAATTAGCGATATATATAATATCATTAATATATATATATACAGTATTCTTACCCCTTTTTTACTCATTAAAATGAGGAAGATTTTTATGATTTTTGAGGAGATTTTCACCAAAAAATTTCTTGAATTTTTTCTTCACCATAAGATTAAATCATGCAAATGCAAAAACATGAAAATGCATAACTTTAGAAAGACTCGTCAATTTTTTCTGCTTTAATTGCATACAAAATTAATTTTGTGTCTCTCATAAACATTAAAATAAAACGATCTCCAAAGAGGATACCGCATCCTATGTTATCGTGTTTCAATGCCAAAATAAGTCAAACAATGACTAACAAAACTGGAGCTAAAGCTTTAAAAAAAATTGATAAGGCTAACAAAACCTTTTTCGGTTACCGGCAGCGTAGATTAAACGGCGTATTTTTAATAGCGAAGAAGCATAATATTTTGGATTTGTTTTGTCGTTATTTATCTTATAACTTAGGAATCCGCAATATCTGTTAGTTCTAATAATGGCGGTAGTCAATGTTCAAAGAAGCAAAGCTGGTTGGGTGTTGGAACATCACATTTTGGCAAAACTCTTAAAGAAAAGCAAAATAGAAGTTGTTTTTGGTGACTCTGTAGTCAAAGGGTTAAATATATACCCTTCTGTTCGTAATTCGCGTAGTGGTTTTTTTTAATGCTGAAATTGGTGGTGATTAAGTGGAGAATTATGAAATGTCGTTTTAATAATACAGTGAAGTGTATCGTTACCAACTGTGGTACAAACAACCTAAGCAACATACCTCCGTGGTGAATATGGAAAATCTGAAAAGAAATTTATATTTATTTAAAGCAAAACCACCCCAATGTTCACGTTTTGTTATCTGGTGTTTCTTCGAGTGGGTTTATTTTTTGGTGATCGGATTTCATAGTTCAATCAACTTATAAAAAGTCTGTGTTCATCTAGTTCTGCTACATCAATCGAACAAGTTAGTTTGGCTGAAGACGTAACAGTCCGTGAAGACCTCTTCTATGTGGATTATCTCCATTTCATCGAGAAAGATAGTAAGAAGCTATTTTTTGACTCTAAACACAGTATTTATATGAGGAAAGTTAGGGGTAGCACACCACTCCTATCTTGTGATTCTGTCAGTCAGTTTGTATTTTTTATACTGAAATATCAACAGCATTTTGCCCAAAATTGATGAGCTAAGATAAGCTTATAGCAAAACACAATCGCTTCCAGAAATAATAGACTTAGAAATATTACTTAAAGTGAAATTGGCGATTCTATTCGTGATTCACATATGAAAATAAAAAATTTCCAAATTTTAAGAAAAGATAGGAATGGAGGTAGTGTTGTTTGTTACATTACAGACGATCTAAGTTTTAATCGTGTAACACCTAAAAGTGAAACAGGTTATTTTTTTGGATATTTTGACTGATACTCTAAATAGTATAGCTGACAATAGCAAAAACTTTTTATTTTGGGTGACCTCGATATAAACCTACTCAATGAGCATGATGTTTACATCCTTAACAAAGGAACAACACCCTCTTCCTCTAGCCCGCTTCTAAATAAGTACAGAGGATTCTTATAAACTTTTAGTCTTAACCCAGTTACTTAAAAGTCCAACAAGAGTTACTAGCAGCATAAGTTCTCTAAATTATCATAGTTTATCTAGTGCATCTGACAAAATTACTCAAAGTGGAACTTTAAATATAACTCTCTATGATCATCCAATTATATACTTTGCACGTAAGATCTACAGAAAAACATCAAGGACTTCTAAGTTTAAAACATTTAGAAGTTTTTAGAACTACAACAAGGAAATATTCAAAATTTTTCAATGGTTAACTTGCCCGATTATTCAGGGTAATAAAATAAAACATCCTAAAAATACAAATTTAAAACACTGACATATTTAAAGTAAAATTTAAGAAATACAATGAAAAGAACGTTGAGAATGTAAACAGAAATGCACAAAAAACAAAGTCAAAAATGTCGATAAAATCATTTTTTGTAATGATTTATTATTATTTTTTTGAGTTTCGTAAATAAAGGTATTTAGATGTGTTAGTAACAGACACATCTGATCAGTGCACTTCAAAAAAAGTCAGGGAGTAAACAGGTCTAGTATCAATGTCCCTAAATACGCAATAAAAAGGAGATGGTAAAATCAGCCGTTTACAAAAAATAAACTAAGGATAGCACTATCAAAAAAAGATTCCAAAGTTTTAACCTAAGTGTAAAAAAGCATTTAAAAAAAATAATCAAGATTAAAATTAATAAAACAATTTTCTGTGATTCCAAATGGTATTTTTCTACATTAGTTAAATTATATTAAAGATTACTTGATTTATGTCTTGATGAGTTTAAAATTTTGATTGAAATGCGTAGATTTTGTGTATTACTCATTGACGAAGTTAACACATCCTTGTTGAATAGATAAAGAAAATTTTATCATTACAGGTAAATATATGAGTGCAAACAGAAATAAATTGGGAAAAACTCCTCAGATTAATTAAATATAAATTACCTAAATAGTATCAATATAAATTTCAATGAATAATCAAGTAAAAACAAGAATAAATAAATAAAAAGCCTAGAAAAATTAAAAATAAAATCAATATAAAAATTTGAGTTCAGTAAAGTATATAAAAGGTTAAATAATAGTATAAAATAATTTGTTGAAGAAATGAAAAATCTCAAAAGGATCTCAGCCAGCAACACTTGTAAAAATCCTCCCAATGCACAAAATATGTGTCCAACTCGCTCAATTCCACCTCCCATCCATACAAGAATGCCCACTATCACACAAAAAATTTTTGAAAATAATTAGGGATGACAATGGCCAAACTCACAGTGGAAGAAACTGACAAAGAATCAATTGTAGCCACAAGGATAAGTTTTCTTAAGCGTTGCCCACATCCTGCTCATAAAAAAGTTGCCCCAATCACGAAAAGTGTTTGCTTTACGCTTGGAATAGCTCACAACATTACGTACCGGGCTAAACTTTTTCGCACGAGAATGACATTAATTGGAAAAAATGGACTTTGCCATATGAGAAGCATGACTGTCATCAACAGGTGTGGAAAAGTATCCAGCAGGAAGTTCAAAACTACAATAAGATATTGTGTTTTAGACAACAACCCGTTTTCTCCTCGCTAACACACCAAGATGGTTGGCATGACTTAAAGAAGAATTCCTACCTGCAATCCTTTTGAAATAAAGTGTGAGTTTAAATTCCATTGCTAATTTAAGTCTTTTAGAAGACATATCACGAATATGTACATTCGTCTGAGCCACTCGCCTAGCGAAAAAATGACCAACACGGGGAATAATAGCAGAAACAATCAAATTGATGGAAGGGTAGTTTCTACCAACATACATACAAATCTGCAACAAACCATTAAAGATTTTCCAAGATGATTGATCGCTTAAATTATTTGTCCCACAGTAAATAACAATCGATCGAATGTTGTTATTGAATCAAGTATTCTTCACACACCAAAAAACATTTTCCATTTTGTCTCCTCCAACACCAGTGTTAAGAAAATTTCCAATGGCATCACGAACTTTGTGATAACGACAGACACCTTTAGCAATTGAGTCGCCAAAATATACAAGCTTGCTATCACTCTTCCATATTCTTTTTTTCAACTCCTCCTGTTCTTTTAACCAGCCAACTTTATTTCGTTGACAAGGAGCTGTGGCAAACGACAACATGCGAAACAAGTGCAGCAGCAAACCAAAAAAAAAAAAAAATCACTGATTGACAAGATAATCAGGGATAATTCAGTTCGAGCACGAAAATTCTAGAACGCCATTATACCACCCCATCTTGCTTCGTTGCCAGCAACCGAACATCTTCACCACACTTATGAATATGAAA
This sequence comes from Euphysa ruthae, assembly GCA_035046665.1. Classification (NCBI taxonomy): domain Eukaryota; kingdom Metazoa; phylum Cnidaria; class Hydrozoa; order Anthoathecata; family Corymorphidae; genus Euphysa; species Euphysa ruthae. The sequence goes on from JAUZNK010055660.1 coordinate 5,427, forward strand.
ATCTTTAAAGTTAACTTCCGGTAACCGAAGCTAGGTATCGGCAGCTTCTCGTGTTTCTTCCAATAAGAAAAGGGAGCTGAAGGAGTGAATTATTTGAAGGATATAAGGGGATCAACAGCAGTTTTCAAACGAGAACACTTTGCTTTTATTTTCCACTAACGTTTTCTGGGCTTTTAGCCGCCCCATCCAAAAGTTAATAATGATCTTAATGTTATCCCTAACATCAATCGCCCTCAATGCTACCTTTTCAATTTCAGCCTACTGCGTTGGGCAAACCCGAAGAGGATATACTCCATCAGTTAACCTCTCATGATCAGCCCTTCTTGATGAAAACTGAGCAAAGAATTTGTACATTGCTGAGAGAATCTTTTTACCAAACCATCCACTCGCAACACCACTATGTTTTAACGCATAATGAACGGTATGGAGACCACATGTTTCAATCCTAAACAATCTTTTCAGATCCTGATATCTGCTTTTTCCCCTGACTTATCCAAAAATTTCAAGCTAACATTTCGTCCATCTGATTATGCCTGAATAAAAATGAAGAAATGGAAAACCAAAATGAAATGAAACTATTGCGCACATATATAGAAGTTTAACGCTTTCTTCTATTGATTTAGATCTATTTAAGGCGGCTCACCAATGAAAAAAATTTTTTATCAGATTTACATAATTTTGAAATAAATTAATTTTGAAAAATAAAATAATAATATTTTTTAAATTTATTGAAAAACTTACAAATTTCTAAAAATAGAGGAATTGAGAAAGTTCACTAATCCAGCATATACAGCTCTAAAAAAAAAATTGAAAAGAAATTGAAGCGCTCAACTGAAAGGTTTTATTTATTCATCAAATTTTATTCATCAAATGCCAACAAATTGGAGAAAGAAAAGAAAAAAATACCTGAATTATTTTGTTTGCGTCAAGTGATTTGTACATGATTTGAATTTGGAATGGACATCCTCAGTTGTTGCTTTTCCATAAATTCACTTTTATAGTATTTTGTTGACATGGTGTTGGAAGAATTGGCCAAAAACGAAGAATCGTATCCATTTGACCTTTGTTAAAAGTTGTATTATACGATTCATCAAATTAACAGAAAAAATAGGGGGCTTTTTTGTGACTTTCTTCGAGTAAAAATTTGAAGTATGGAGCAATACCAAAGCTCATAATATATGAATATATAGTACTTCCACATGTGAACAACTCTCCTATTTTACTTTCACTGAACAATTATCTTTGTCTTTCTTCAACCGCCTCACAAACTTTGAATCAGATAACCACCCGTCTTGGAAAGAAAAAAAATTTTTTTGAATCAAGTTATTGAATTTCTGTTTGAGTTTAGTGATTTTCATGGACATTGCGGCTCAACCAATCTCATTTCTAATATTCAATGACGTCATCGGTGTCAACAATTTCGTAAATTTTCAAGACTCATTTAAAACTAAATTATCTTTAAAATTAAATTAAAATAAGGGAAAACATTTGTTTATATCGATATGTTTAATGTGCATAAGCTATATTTCTAGAAGGGCATACGGGTTTTGGTATACTTAGAGGTTCGTTTTAGCTTACGGCAAGGAAAATCATTGTTGAGAATGTTATATTTAGAATGGGGAACCAAAAAATCGCCAAGAAAATTTCTAGAAGGATCTTGGAGTACTAAGAATGCCCATTTGTTCGGACAGAATTTGCTTAATTAAACAACCCGACCAAATTGAGCTAGCGTTGCATTACTCAATGAGTTTTGCTCAAAAACTCAGAGATAACATGGAAAGTAAATTAACTTTCTTTCCGTAGTCAAACTTCCTACCACTGAGCCAACTCTCTTGGTCTCAAGGGAGATTCGAACTCACACCTATAAGTAATTGAAACAAATGTCTTAACAATTCGGTTAGACAACCCGTAAATTAAATATGCAACTTAACCCTATTTCACAGACGGTGTGCAGTTTATAAACGAAAAATTAATTTTTGACATAATTTAGCAAAAAATAACTTATTTTAACACGTGCACTGAGTCACACATTGCAGGTTTAAAGATAGCAGAAAAACTCTGGTGATTGGTTTTGGTCACAAAGATGAAGATTCTACTTACAAAATTGGCAATTTTGTAATCTATCTATGCTCAGGGGTATGTTTATGCTGGGCAATGAAATGATTTTATTACTCCAATTTTCGAAAATATACCTAAGGATTAACCATTTTCACAATTAAGTAACCAGAGCCATAAATAAAAGTACTTAAATACGACATAATTGATACTAAAAGTTTCATGCTTAAAGTGGTACTTGGGTACTTGGTTATTAAATCTAAAACCTTCATTTTTTGTTTATATTAACAACTTTGCAAAATTTCAAGTACATAACATATGTATTCAAAATTTATTTATTTATGATAAAATAAAATAAAGTAAGCATCAAACGAGCGAAACACAAAAATACAGACGTTATATTGTCATTTCTTGCTTGTGAGTATTAATAACTAACAGCTTTTATGAGTGAACTTGATAATAAATATTATAAGTATTAATAAGGACAAATTATAAACAAATTAAATATCTAATATAGTTCAGCATCATAAGTTCTCTTTGTTCCAACGAATCCGCTAAACCTTTACGCCATGCTCCAATTTGTTTTCGCTGCTGCTTTAATTGTCAAGTGATCTTCTCTCCATCGAGAGTACCCTTTTGTTATTACTTACAAGACAGAAATATTTTCAATAAAATCCAGGATTATTTTGTATTCCTTTTAGAACTTATAGAATCTCAGTCGAACCGTCATTAAAATTGATAATAGCCACTTCTACTCCAATCTCGATAGTGTGTTTACAAACGTACACGTCCTTTGGACACCTTTTCCAAATCATCCTATTTAGCGATTCGTTGTTGTTTTGGGTTTTAACATAAAGACATTTTTAAAGTATATTGTCATCATCTAAACTTAAAAATACTGGCTTTATCACTTCCAGCACAACAACCGGTGTTCCTGGCTTATGGTAGTCATTGTATGATTTTGTACCGTTAAGTTTGTACACATGAGTTTTGCACCAACTGTCTGAAGTATGTGGGCACATTTGGTGTTTCTATATCTTTCGCTTCCGAACAATGAAAAAAAAGATTTTCAATTGTTTTTTTGAGCTGGTAAACGGTTGTTCCAGTCGATTGATGAATTGCTATTCAAAAATAGTTTGATAGTTTATTCATGACTTTCTCGGTAAAACGCCCTGTACCATGTGAAGCTTTTCCGTCAGACAGCCGACCTTTACCACTTGCTTTTAGTTTCCGCAACCGATCTCCAACTCGTTTTTGGATATGGCCAACGCATTCCAGTTTTTCCATTAAAACTCTATTATAAGTATTACGAGCTACAATAAAACTATGTGATTTGGAGTCTTCATCACTAATGCATTTTTTGTATCGAAGTTTACGGTCAGTTTCAGATGCAATAAAACGTTCGACTAAGCCAGCTTCTATAGAGCCAGTGGAACTGGTATGGTTTATGCTGCATTTATGAGTTGAAATGCATTCTTTAAATTCAACTGAATTTTCTTTATGTTCCCAAGATTGACATGTTTACAAACTTTCGATCCACACGGTAATCTAAACACTTCCCAGTATCACTTGCAACAACTGTTACAACGCCGTTTAATGACACATACCCTCTGCTTTGTCACGATCCGCCACAAGAAACATTTACATTTGAAACACCATTTTTATCTTTTTCATATGCAAATTTTGGTTTCGCTAAGTTCATCAGCAGCATTTTTTATAGAAAACTTTACAACACCAATGTAAAAATCATATAATATGTAATACATATAATACATATTTCTGTATATCTTTGAATGCGGTAACATTTATTGGAGGTGGCATGTTTAGGCATCCACAAAGTTTTTCTAGCCCAGAGTGACTTTTCCTGATCTCTCTCATTGCTACAATGGAACGTGAATTGATTTCAAATAGAAGTCTGCCAGTAAAACTTGTCACAGGTTTGCATTTATTACTCGTGTAAATGTACACCAGGTGCAATTCACATTAGAACATTGAAATGTTAACGTTATCGATAGGCCCTTCTTATCCAAAACATCAAATGTCACTGAAACTATTTTAGTTTGACGTTGAGGAAATGTTGCTCATAAATTAATATTTTTTGCGATAATATTAGTAGAAAAAAGCAGAGAAAAGGTTGTATGTACATTGGACAGGTGAAGGGTATTTGCTTTAGCTGATGACGATGTAGTCAGTTTCCAGAGGTGGAGACATTTCGAATGTTGGTTTCCTTTAAATTTGTATTTTCCAAAGATCTTTGAATGGCCTAAATTTCTTCGTGAAGCAGCTCTACTCTTTTTTATGGTTTTCATTACTATTGTAACTAAAATAAAAACAAGAACAATAAGACATAAAAGTCATTTATTATTACTATAATACATCTGATCTGCAACAAGGAATTTTATGTTTTTCATTATGTTTTTTGATGACTCCACTTTGGTGACTTCATGATACACATTAGTATAGGGTTGTACAATCAACTTAATCAGGTAGGATTGAGATTCCGACACTCTACTGAGTTAAATCCTGAAATAAGTCTTCAAGAGTTAATGAAAACATTTGAGTCTGCATTGTATGCTCACGCTGATTTACTCGATAACACAGACGCGCTAGATTTAGTAATTGTTAAAACAATTCGTAATTTAAAAAACTACATAAACGTCTACTCTAAAAAGATTTACGTCGTTCTCGAAAGAATATTCTTTTAAGTGAGAAAGCTAGGTCGTGATACTTTATACAATAATTTCCTTAAAATATTCGAAATATACTCTAATACCTTTCAAGAATTAATCGCGTGGCATGGTAATCAAGACATGCAAGTTACGTTTATTAAGTACGCTACACTCGATACGTTTTTAATGAGGTTATTTGAATGTATAAAAAATTGTGACATATCTCTCCCGATTCTCAACGATTCAATGTGATGATGGCGACGGATTTCGATATAATTAAATTTTATAATTTCACGTCTAAGAAATTTAATCCAATGAAACGGAGCTTCGGTAGAATCTCCGTGATGATTTACATGTGTTTAGGTATTACGGTTTCATCATCTTACAATAATAATACTGATATAGTTGATGGTTACTTAGGGCAATTCAAAGACATCTTCATAATTACTAATATCTCAACTGGAAATAGTTTAGAATCGCGAGTGAATTTACCTCAATGTGACCGTTTATTAATGGAATTAGAGAACTCCTATGAGATATTCTTACATAAAGACCAGAGAACTCATCAACGACATGTCACAAAATATAAAAAATCTAATGAAAAGCGACGAAGTAAACCACTCACAACTCAGAAGAAGGAGAAGAAAGTGGAAGATGACCCCTTAGACTTAATTCTTAAATATAGTGAACGTAAATGAGCGGATCATATACCCGAAATTAAACAAGACGACGCACAACAGGAACGTTTATTGAGACAGGATCAAGAACTTATACAAGACTTAGATGTTAAAAGAATGTCTCAAATCAATTACGAATTCCCTTGAGGAAGATAATAAAACCACTGAGGATATGATCGAAAATAAAGAAGAATTCATTGAAGGTACTCAACTACAGTCTGGTAATCTAGTTAGTGCAGTGACAGATGATGTGGATATGCAATCAAATGAAAAGGGGGGGGGGGGTGGTCATCTTGTAAGAAAACCTTATTCCACTCTAATGGAAGAAGAGAAGAAAGAGGATGGTTATACTTGGGACGAGGGTTGGAATGAATTGAGTTACGTTAACTTCCCTGAACATCCTTTGACCAGAATAGATGATAAGAGAAAGGTAGTTAATAACAATAACTCTGAGACAGAATCGAGGGTTACGATAGCAACAAATCCATACATCAATAATGATATGATAAAGTTTTCTTCAGATATTGTTAAAGTTGAAGACGATTCGGTAGTTATGGACGTGCATCAATTCGGTACTAGAGACTCTGGAAGAAAGAGAATCTTAGAAGTACCATACGCCACACTAGAGGGTGAGACTCCGGTTAAGGTGATTAAGACGAAGGATGAACAAATCAAGGACAACGAAGAAAACATTTTACGAGACCTTGATGAGAAAGCAAATTTCGATGGACAGAACATTGACACTGAAATAATTGAAGGTACTGAGCTCGGTAGTGATTCAAAAGAGGAAAGAGTGAAGATTGAGGAAGTCAAAGTGGAGGATAATAAAATATTTGAAGAACTACAACGTATTAGTAATCCTAGCAGAGAGTTTTACCAGATTACGCGTATCAACAATGACAACAATGAGTCAGTCGATAGTAAAAATGATGTGAAACCCGCTATTCCTGTAGATGAGAATGATGTCACTGAAGTTAAGAATACTCTAAGACTGAGTGAAATGAGAGGTGAAGTGAACACGAAGTCTACAATTCCGATGATCGAATTGAGGAAGTTCTTCAGTCAAGTGAAACGGGAACCTGTAGACGAATCTAACATGAAGATATTCGATCAAATTATTGAAGGGTTAGGCGATGGTCTCGAGTCAAGTAATCAGAACACAATGTTGTCTTTACGCTCACTGGAAACTTATCAAGCCAATGGTACTATACCCAGTTACACACCATTGAGTAAACAGGATTTGGCTGTCATTAGTATTGTTCACAGAGCTGTCCTAGACTTTGTTTTACACGGAATTGAGTTCGCTTATAGTCAAAGACTAGATCTAGTTAATGATATGATCAGGAGATTGTGGAGTACCTTGTTGCATTATCTAACACATTGAGTGTTTCTCTAATTTCAATATCGCTCCTTAGTCATGCTCGAACGAAACTATTATGTCTCCTGGTGGTGTTAAACAATTGTATTTACTTCTTCAGAAAATCGAGCGTATTCTTTCTAAAACCCTACAAAGACACCCTATCTAAAAACGATTTGAACAAATTAAAAAGATCTAAATACAAATGTGATCAAAACTTTTATCACCTGTTACACAAAGAAATTATTAAGGAAAAGGCTAACAATGAATATAGTGGTAATCCTCTTGAGGATGACCTTCAGGGTAATGCTCCAGTGGTTATTAAACGTGTACGCGAGACTGTAAACATTCGGGGCACGTTACAGAGATTCTACAATCCTTATCAATCTTTTCAATGCGATGTTGCCTATTTTAACTTCATGAAGCCAAGTGCATCAGATCCTTCTTACGTGTTAGTAGCAGTAGACTTGTTCTCTCAAAAAGTGTATACTTACGGTATGAAAAAGAAGAGTTACCTACCTGTAGCGTACAGTAGGTTTCTGAGTGATATCGAGAAAGACAGGCAATTCTTTGCGAATAATGATCCTTTAACTCCAGGTAAAGGTGACAACAGTATTCGAATACAGACCGACGAAGAGTTCCTGAACAACAGGGAAATAATGAGACTGTCCAAGGAGAATAACGTGACGTTGTTCGCAACGAAGGTTAACGCTGGACACGCACCGGCAGTTGAACAAAAAATCAAGGTCTTGAAAGAAAGGATGACGGTTTTTATGCATGATCCCTCATTGAAAAAAAATAGTAAAACGAAAATTCTAACAGACATAACGAATAATATTATTAATAACACTGTTGAGAAATACGGTGTGTCACCTAACGATTTACTCACTCACTCAAGAGATTCTATTCTACGATTTTAACAGAATGACTAAAGTGACAAAAGCCTACAATCGACGCTCAAAAATGTTAGAAAAGAATGTCATGAAAAAAAGAAGTCATCTTAGAGACCTATTTGTTAACGACATTGTTCTGATACCTAAAGGTCGAATAAAGAAGAGTGATTATCCTTCAGTTTTGGATAAGGTTACAGCTAACAAGAAACCATACTTCGAACGAAATATTATATTCAAAGTGACCGCCGTGATTAAAAATAAAAACAATAATGATGTGACAATGTATCATATGATGCCTGTAACGAAAATAGAGAAATTAAAAAGAAAATTATAGAATGAAAATTTCGTAAGAGATGAGTTATATGCATTGAAAAGAAATACCAAAGGTACTTAATATTGTCGAAAGTTGTAAATTTATCATATTCGTATTATATATACGTGGATGTTGTACTAAAATATCTTACTTCGATGATGATGACTTTTTGAGAGTGCCCCTAATTAATCAGGGTATCGATCAGGAAAAAAGTTTCAAAGTCACATTCAACTCGAATGATGATTTAACTATTAATAGCATGTACTTACCAACTACTGCGATAGACTTCAGTCCGGAACTTAAAAGGTTTTCGGCTAAGGAATCTAATATTATTAATCCTGTGACGAAAAAGTTTTACAAGAAACGGTTGCTTAATACCAAAAAATGTCTATTGGAAAATAACGGGACTGTACCATTACTGAATGAATATACTGCACGGGTGAAACAGTTGATCATTTAACTATCAACCTCAAGTACAATTGGGACACGAAAAAGTTCACGCACTTAACTGGTATTCTAGGTGGGATACAGCATAACAATTACTTCGCATTAGGATACCAAAAGGATTTTGATTTTTTCATGATTATTAATCATAAAGTTAAACATGTGAATTTCTTCCCTTATGTATGGGGTAGAAATGGAGAGATTACCAATTACATTCGTAATGAAGATTTTAAAGAGATGAATGAATATAAGTGGCTTACTGCCATTCTAGCTAAAAAACCTCAACCCTGTTTATTCACGAACGAAAGACCTACAGACTCTCACTTAATATCACTTAGGAATTCAACGATAATCTTTAAAAAAGGTATTTTCTTCATGAGTGTCGAAGGGGCTCAAACCTTTCTCACGAGTGTAGTATGTGCCGTGAATTACAATCGGTTCCATTCCAGTAATAAAAGAGTGTCCGAGATAGCTGAACTTTACGGCGTTCAAGGTCAAGAGTCGATACTGAATAACTTCCCGAGTAAAACCTATTGGACTAACAAATGGTTGACGGAGATCACTATAAAATCTGACTTCAAATTTGATCTCTTTGATGACCATGGTAATTTCTTAAACGGTTTCACTTGTCGATTCCCGAATAAGATGGAAGTCTATAAGCCAGAGAATAGAGTTCCCGAAAATTTTGAACAAATCTCAAAACAGAGTGAATCGAACCGATTATTTCAGGATAAATGCTTCAAAATAAGATTCTCTAAGTTAATCGACTATAAACACATTATTCGTAAATCGAGTAGCCTTGAGTTAGGTTTTGTAAACGAACATTATATACACAACCAAATCACCGGTATTTTCCAACACGACTTCAAAGTACACTGCAAGTGTAGATAGTAAAAATTCCCCTTCAGTCGAATACTTCAATGTAACAAATATCGGTACTGTAGACATTTCCATTCGAGATTACTTAGGTTACCTGTACAAAGTAATAATAGACAAAGTCTCTTACCCAGTCAGATGTCTCACGTTCAGTAAGAACTTCAAGAAAAAATCTAGAATATTAAACATGTTATTCAATCATCTGAGAGTAAATGATAGTCAAGACGTTACGATTACCGTGAATGATAATTCTACATTGGAACATGCCACGATCACGAAATCATTCATTATGAATTTGAGTAACAAGAGAAAATTGAATAATAATGCTATTATGCATCTGAAATCCTTGAGCCTACCTACTAAATTACCTAATCAAGATACCCCTATTCTCTTTATTGCGTGATATTTTTCAGGACAAAATGCCTTAGTTTTGCAAGAAGGCAGCAGCCTCTATTTAGCTTCTGATTAACTAAATCTGTTTGTTTATTGAAGATAAATTTGTTATCAATTAGAACACCTAGATATTTGAAACACTATTTTTCCTCTAGATTTACTCCATTTATCAAAAGATTTGAATCAAAGCTACAGTGTGAACTTTTGATCTAATTATTAAAAAATTTGATTTGCCAACGTTAAGATTGAGTTTATTTGCAATTAACCAATCAGACAATTTTTTCAATTCAATATTTAAATTTGTATCGATTTCAGTCTTACGTTTGGCTGA
>JAUZNK010055671.1:0-15432 GCA_035046665.1 Euphysa ruthae
ATATATATATATATATATATATATATATATATATATATATATATATAGAAAGAGATATTTTTTAACAAAAGCTTTAGTATATATTTTTAAGTTTTAGATTAGATTCACGACAATACTAGGAAACAAAAAATTTGCTGAATATACTGAGGTACGCTGTTCAAAACAATCAAGTACATCAGCTTCGTCATCCAAACTTGTCCTTTATCCTAAAGAATGGCAATTTTGTAAAACACATTGAGTCCATTATAATGAAAAAATTAAAGAATTATTAAATTATTAAAGATTTAGAAATATTTATAAAAAAGGATAGTTCCGTTATCATGCACACCGCTATAGGGACTTTGCCAGAACAGATGTTAATTACCAAATCCAGGGATTTTATGAAAAGTGAGATTTTTTAGCTGTTAAGACATTCATCAATACAGAAATCCTGCAAAATAAAAAAACTGTTTCCATGAAATAGCTGCATTCAATTTAAGGGTTATCTATTGAAGATTCAAGTTACCGACATAAACTTATGATACAAACTGAAAATCAATTCAAACACAAAATCCCGTTTTTTCACCAAGATTTTATCACGAGTATGGATTCTCAAAAAGAAAATTTTTATAGCAGTAAAGAGGATAATATTCGAAGAGCAGTGTCATCTATACGAAACAATATCATTTCTTAATCTGAACAGTTACCAGACATTTTTGGGCCTACTTCAATAGATCAATTACAGGCACAAATCTGCAAACCACCAAAATCAGTACAGCTATTTTTTAAAACTCTTCTTGAACAACAAGTTCCTACGTCTCGCCTTATTGATTCATTTAACCAAGAAATTTTTTATGGTCTAACTAGAGGAAAGACTATTACAGAAAACCATTTCCTTATAGGTCTCGGGTTAAGTAAGTAAGTAAGTAAGTAAGTAAGTAAGTAAGTAAGTAAGTAAGTAAGTATTTATTCTGCTTTTGACAAAGATAAATTTTAATAAACAAAAATAAAACAAAGAAAAAAATGAATACAATAATTTTTAAGGGAAGGATAGGCACAAATATTGTCTGCGATGAAAATATTTCCTTTGTGATCCCTCGATACGATACACACAAGAAAAAAAAATAGGAAAAAGTAAAAAATTGTAGATAATTTCTGTAGACATTTGGTCTACGAAGTCATTTGATCAGAAATAAATATTTTCGCAGTTTTAGCGTTAGTTTTGCTAGAAAAAAGAATGCATTTAGTCTTATCTTCATCAGAATGAATACTAAGTTTGTTGTCCACAAACCATTCACAAAGACTTGAAAAGTTCTTATTTAAAATAAATTCAATGTGTTTAACAATAAATGCATTGTGTTGAAAAATAAGGCAAGAATCATCAGCATAGAGAAGTAATACAAAACTTATTGGTTGTGGCATTAATAACATCACAGAACAAAAAAGTGATAAATTGACATCACATGCAAAAAATTGTCAAGAACAATCAAAAGCTTTGACTTTGCTACCAGTATGCCCCGAATCAGATAATGAAGTGATAGTAACATATTTTTGGGTTTAAAATTTTGATCTAACTATAGATATGCAATATGGAGGTGGTGCTCTAAATATAAAAACTTTAATGGCCTTCCAGGAAGGTAAATCCTGAAAGTTAAAAATATCAAGGTTCTAGGATAATTAGTCAACAAATAAGAATCAAAGATGATTTAAACATAAAGCCATAGACCAACAAAAACCACCATTTATTGAAATTGTGCCAGACAAAAGCGAACTCGTAACTACATACATTTTGTGGACATACGCGATATGAGTAATCCTCATGTTTGTAAAAGTTGAGAATTGCAAAGAATAATTCAAATATAGTTTCCTCCGATTAATTCCAAATTTACAGATTTCAAAACCAGCGAAAAATATTTGGATTACTTAACTGGTTATCTAACAGAGCAAACATTGCCACATGTAAATATAGCTCTTGATGTTGGCATGGTAATTAACGCATTTAAATATATTGAGTTCAGGTGTTCCCTTAGATGATACTTACTCTCCTTGATTCCTAAAAGATTGGTTAACAGAAGTATAATAATTTTGTACAAAAACCTATTTCTACAAATGAAACCGAATTCTACAATCCTATAAAAAGAAACAAAATCAGTCCCTTTAAACAGACATCGAAATCCACAAAAATATCCAAGAATGGAAAAACTGTGACAATCAAAGTCAACAGAAACATGATTGGTAAACTGCTAGCAATCTCCGCAAAATGTAAAAGTCAATTTTTAGTGCCACTACTTACAAAAAATGTTCCAGAAAAGATAAAAAATCTCACATTAAAGATACTCGACTCTATTCCAAAATGATACAATTGAGTAGATTTCATTGCCGATACGTTCAGGGATGCAGGTATCAAAACAGCTGAGAGAAACAAAAGAGGAATTAACTCATACACTAATGTTAAGTCAGTGAAGTCATGGATCCCTTGAGACTTTAATTTCTTTCTGCTTAATGGCGAAAACTCAACAAAACCCAGCTTACCAATATTGTCTTTGATTACATCATACAGAATAAAATCAAGTGCTCACAACAACTGAACGCAAATATGATTAGAAAGCAATGAAATCACATTTACTTTGACAAAGAGGTTAGAATGCTTATCCAGTAATTACGAGGAGGTTGACAAAAAGGCTATTCTTTACACAAAACAAGTCCTTGATGACTGATTAATTTCAAAAGTTCACCTCAGATCTCCATCAGCAGACATTCAGACAAACTTGTCATCGCACTCAATATTATTCCACAAATACAACAGAATCAAGTTTTTTATGACTACGGTGTTGGTAAGCACAGAAATTGCTTTTTGTTGAGTGATTTTCAACTGAGTGATGATGAAAAAATATTTTCCAGCAAATGGGGAATGATTGGCAGTTATCTAAAGCTTTAAACTAAATTACCGACAATAAGCTGTTAATATAACAAAAAGAGGGTAGTTTTAGGTGTTATTACCACCTTAAAACTTTATAAACTAATTTCAACTAATTTAGTTAATAATACTATATCTAGTATATTTATTAGTTATAGCTATATAAAACAGAAATAAAATTTACATGGCTTCAAAATTAGTTATTTTTCAGTATTTTATGTCACGCTCCCCGATACTTACACCATAAATTTTCATTTATATGATTGTGAGGTTATAAATCTTTTTCATTATTTCCAATGAATTCAATAACTAAATAACCAAGACTGAGTGGTAAAAATCACATGGGGTTAAATAGGGGGGTTTAAACTATATTTACCTACTTTATTTGTAATTTCACCCCCTGAAAAGGTGTTTTTACCCTTGAAAAATTTTCATTTTTAATAATTTTATTGGTCAGCTGTCTATTATAAAGTATTTTGCGATTAATTTAGTATATCTAATATATGCAGTAATTATAGAGGTATAAAAGATAATAAAGACTAGGTACGTTTTTTTGGCAGTCGTACTCCCTGGTTAAATTTCCTCAGCCTGAATAAACCATTCATGATGCTAATACAAGCCTTTAATAAAAAGCCTTTCAAAAAATCACAAGGAATATTTCTCCCTAGAAAGATGGACCAAATGTCAGAAATTATCTGGGCTATAATAAGGCATAAAATACGACGTATTGACGTATATTAAAAATACACATTTCTTCGAAGATGAGTGGAGCTTACTTAATTTCTTTTCCTCCATATTGAAATCTTTTAAAAGTTTCATTGGATCTACACCGTTTTTTTTATTTTCTTTTTTCATTTAATCTTTTTTTTTTTTTTTTTTTTTAAATTTTTATTAACTTAAAAATCTGCGAGATAAAAATTATCTATAAAGTTTATTTATTCTCAATAAATATTGAAAACACTGGGTAATAATGATGAAAATCAAAAAAAAATTTGAAAAACACAATTAAACTTACTGTTAGATTTTTCGTACTAGTTTCTGGATTGGGGATATCTTTAATGTAATATTCCAGTTTGCTTCCATCAAATCTATCGATTGCGATTTCTACTTTTTTTAATGTAATAGCTGATGCATCAGATTGGCTAGTATCTTGGACCTCCACAACGAGCAAAGATTTATTGATGATAGATGGAATAACGTTACCAAACTTGATCTCACCTTTGATATCAAAAGCTGTTGTTTGAAGCACCAGTGCAGACAATACAATTAAATGGGTAAGCATGATTTTTTTAGTTTTGTACCTTCTATGAACAAAGAACAAACTCTCTAAAGATTTTTTTTTTTACATCTGCAATACGTAGTGGAAATGCTTGAAGACATATTTTAAAAAGGGATGAGAAGATGCTGGAAGGATAGAAAATAAATTTGCATAAAATTCTTAATAATAGGTATACACTAAATCCTAACCACTCAATTACTACAAAAAGTGAGAATTTTGAGGCAATGGATAAAAAAAATATTAATTTTAAGTATAACTGAGAATTATTTTAATTTGTAAATATGAACTAAATACCTTATGACTTGAATAAAGATATTAGGAACGAATATTTATGGGCATTTAAGGGAAAAAATACAACTTAATTTAATATGCCAAAATCAAATTTTTATAAACAAGAAAATTTTTTGGAAAATAGCTATCAGAAATTTATTTTGATTACCTGAGGAAAGTTTCTTGTCAAAGAAAATTTTCTGAAAACAAACACTTATTGACTAGTGGACTCCCAGAAATTATATTGGCAATAAAATGATTACATTCCTCAGTCTCTCACTCCACAAAAAATTAACAATTCTTGGAACAAATCTTTGAAAATTTCAGCATAATAGGGACTTAAGTTTTAAGAAAAATGCCCAGTTGCGTTGTTTCGACAAACTTTCCAGTTCCAACATAATTCAACCTTTTCTTGGGTTAAACGCCATTTTTTTTTTTTTTTTCTAGACACCTGATAAGCACCAAATTATTATTTGCAATCAATAGACGATATTCTTTCTAGTGAGTTTCCTTATCATGAGAAAGGTACCCCCTACAACCCGCTAATTTCTGATCTAATAGATACTCTCTAAGGTGCTTCAACTTTGACAAAATTAAGAAAAACAATGACAGAATTTTGAGAAAATTGGCCCAAAAACCAAGAGTTTTTGATAAGTGACCATTTGGGTAAAAAATGTCCTTTATAGTCCTTTATCTTGACGCAAAACTTAAGCAAAAAATGTAAGAAAACTAGAAAAATTGGTAGGCCTAAGATAACCTAGTTTTGGGGCTTGTGCATTGAGAATTTTCTGTAAATGACCATACGGGGTGAAAGATGTATTTTAACTTCAGGCATTGCACTTCATGTAATTTTTACTTTCTATTTATATTTTTTACAATATTTTAAGTGAAAATTAAGCATGAAAACCTCATAAAAATTACTACCAGGAAGGTTAAATTACCCACTTACTTATGAAAAAACGGCTGGCTAGATCAAAAATCACCATCACAATAAAGGTAAAGTACTTTTTGCTTGTTTGTTAAGTATCACCAATTAACATGTTGGAAAGACACAGTCAGCATTCATATAAAATATCTCCAATGATCGACACTTTTAAATCTGTTAACAAACTCAGTCCATAGACGATGTGGGATTTTTTTTTCTTAAAGGATGTGAGGTATACACTTAGAAAAAATTTTACGCTCTCATCACAAAGCTCACAAATAAGGGACAGATTTTCTTTTTTTTAAAGGTCACCTTTTTTGAAGCGATCTTCCAAATTAAATCAAGGAGAATAGTTGTAATATAGTAAATGCAAGTAATTTTTATGTCTTTTATTTATACTTTAAATACAATAAAACTAGTTTGGTTACAATTATGATTAATATTATTATTATCTACAAAATATGCATATCGATTTGTTATTTTACGGATATTAAATAATGATGATTGACATTATGACCTATATAGTTTCATGGCTCTGATGATAATTTGAAAATATTAATTATGTCTATAAAAAGAAATCTTATTTTCAAATATTACATGACTTATAAAAATGTATATATATATAATATAAAAATTACCTATAACCTGTTTCTTTTTAAACCACTTAGTCTCGCTAATTCGATATTGTCGATTATAATTGTCCCCACCCATACATAGAGCAATGTAATCTAAGCTGTGCTCTTTAGAGTAAATTTAGAGCTTTTAAGATAGCATGGTAAAATCCAGCAGATGCTTGTGACAGTTATTTATAGCATAGCTATTGCATGAAATCTCTTCTCCAGATGTTGTTAGGAAATTTAATGTTAATCAAATTGTACCAGACAAATACACAAGTTCTTCTGGAGTTGATTTTATGGTGCAATAAGCTTCATAAATTTTCCCACCAAAATTTGAAAAGTTATAATTTTCAAATAATTTTACTCAGGATTTATTTTGTTCATGAAATGAATAATTTTTTCGAAAAAAAAGAGACTGGATTTTAGTGCTTTTATGATATCATCATGAAAAATATTAGATTTTTTTTCACATTCTTTCTTTTTATTGTATCCTTAGAAAAAGATAAAAGTTTGATTTAAAAATATCCAGTCATTTATGAGTTATAGTGTTTCAAAACAGGAAGATAGAAATTGCTAATTTTGCTCTGGGAATCTAACTGTCTTGGAAACTCTGGCAGTGAAAGGGTAAAAAGGGCATGTATTTCATGTATATATCCCGTAATCACCCTTTTGGAAACATGAGATTTTTCTAGGGTTATTTTTCTAGTGTTATTTTTCTAGGGCCAAATATCTGGATAGAATACCAAACCCTGGGATTGACTTACCAGATAACTCAACATTGAAGGGATTATGTATACAAAAAAACATTTTGTAATTAAATAAACACCATATAAAAAAAGACACACACACATGGACACAAGCACACTCACATTGAAAATACAAATTTTCCTTGCAAATTTTCTTTCGAATTTTTGAAGAGTTTCTTCCATGACACTAATAACTCCATAAAATGCTCAAGAGCATTCTAAATAAGCACTAACTTTTCTGAAACTGGTTTAATAGCAATATTAATAAAAGAACATATTTTTGCAAAAATTGAGAAATTTCACTTTTTTACTGAATTTGATCAGTTCTTAGACCAGGCCTAGGGTGCAACAAAATATTCAATTCGACCAATAACAAAAACAATTAACATTTCAAAATATTTTAGTAGAATCCGAACACAATTTAGAGTACCAATTTCAGCAAAAAAAATGATCTTATCTTATCGTGAGTCTTCATCAGGTGTAATAGGGGTCAAAAAATGCTTGCCATGGACGTACAAGAGTGCTTTTGTAGAAAACATTTTCATTAGCAAAAGCAATTACGATTTCTCAAAAGTATGCTAACAAAAACCCTAACACACTAAAACTGTGAGCACTATTGATATTAACTGTAGAGGTATGTCCATTAATCAAGATACATCTGTAAAGTACCTGGGTTGCATATTAGACAAAACTTTAAACAAACAATTGATGGTGCAACATGTTTCAAACAAAATTAATTCCAAACTAAAATTTTTATACAGAAAAAGTTTTAACACCTTATACAACACATGTTCCAATCTCATTTTGACAATGCCTGCACCACCTGGTATTTAGGTTTAAACGTACCAATAAAAGTTTGTTTAATAACTGCTCAAAATAAGTATGTCTATATAAGTAATCCATTTCTGTCTTGAATTAAATAATAGATTCGATATCGGCACTGACCAGTTCAAAGAAATTTATTGGCTTCCTGATGAAATGAGAGTCTAATCAATGCGTAGCTCCTCATTCTTTTAAATTCAGCATCAATCCTAACTTTAAGCACATGTCTGAAAAATTCAAACTATATTATCTGAAATACCTTTAATTCCATTTCAAAATAGCAATTTGAATCTGTATGTTTCTCTAAATTTATATATGGGCGTAAATTGTCTGTCATGTAGATGTCGCTCGATTTGAAATTCACTACCCAATAATGTTAAGGATCATAAAAACTTAAATTGTCAAAACAGACCTATCCTTGCCTTTAACTTATTTATTTTTTTGTTTGTTTTATTTTTGTTTATTAAAATGTATCTTTGTCAAAGGCAAAATAAATACTTACTTAAATAAAATTCCCCCTAATATTATTGAACTTTATAATGGTGTCAAGCATTTAGCAACAGTTTAAATCCTAGCCAGGGAAATTCCCCTATAACTCTCTAGAACTTTTTGAAATTTTGTGTTTGACCATCAGACTGCCGAAGGGACTTGCATTATGGAATCTTGATGGCACTAAACAAAAATATAGCCTATAAAAACATGACCAAGGTAACACCAAGTCAACCTTCATATGTTGACATTGTAGCCCCTGATCCTAATGACACACCATATGACATAACACAAACATAATATATAAAAATCTATGTATTCTGTACAATATAACTCTAAAATGTAATTCTAAATTGGTGATATCGACATTGGAAATAATTGTTGTCATAAATCTTTAATTTTGTATTACCCATGAGTAGTGATTTCTTCAAAGACTCTTTTAACAATGCAATAGAAAAACTATAAAAGCAAATCTTACTCTTACAGAATCAGCTGAACTAAGGTAAGGACAATCAAACAAACTGATTTTTTTTAGGGGCTAATTATTATAAAAAGTAAGATTATTTCAAATATTAACTTGATTAAAAAAAATTTTTTATAGGCATAAAATTTACCCCAGACCCTTAAGGAGAATTCAAAAAGCTATACCTCCTATATTTACTATAACAAATCACAAAACTCTGATTAAAAAAATTTTGAAAAATTAAATGTGAAATTACCCAGCAACAGCTCAAAAAAAATTTTTCCATCTAGGCCCGCAAACGCAAAATCTCTAAAAATGAAATTTGATAAACAACTGATTGCTTCTGGAGGGTGAATTTTAACAAATTTAGCAAATGAAAATAGAAATCAAAACATTAAAAACTAAAATGAAAGTGAAAAATCATATTTCCAATGCATCTCCTATTTAACAGGCATGGCATGTTTGCTTTCACTACTACAGCCAGTCAAAATTTATTTCAAATGACATTGTTACATAGAAAGTTTACTGTTTTTTTATGTACCATACAAGATGTTATACATCATTTAAAACCCACTGTATCTTATGAGTATTCAATTAAAAAATTATAAAACTATATTAGGTTATAAAATTGAAACTTAAACTGTTTTTAGATGTTTGGCTCAGAAAAAATTCCATACAAAATAAAGTATCATACTTTATATTTTCTTCAAGAATCAAAGCCAAAGAAATCTAAAAATAGATATTCTAACAGGTCATGTCTGCAATTTTAATTTTTGCTGCAACATTTTACCTATTAATTAAAGTCAATTGTAAATCATAAACAATGGTTTTCCATTGATATTTTATATCAAACATTCTTCAATACTACAGAATTTTACTTTACAACTTCTTAACTGTATATGTATGATAGAAGAATTTGATAACAATAGATATAAAGAACCTTTCATGAAAACTGAAAACATAATATATTGGGAATTTTGAGAAAATTCTAAAAAATATTCTTTAGAGATTACCTTTGAATAAAAAAACAAAACCATTTTAAAATAATAATGAAAAGATTTTGATAAACGTCATTTTGGTGAAAAATTAGGCCATAATTAGACTTAGCAAAATAAATAATTGTTTAACAACATTGTCATCATTGTCATTAACAGTAAGCGAAGGCCGTCATCCATTACAGCCGTTACAGTGGTGTACACTAAGTCCTGCCCTACGGTACGGGACAAACGATGGTTGCCAATACGAAATAAACTACCATACTGCCCGACGTGTCCGGTGACTTATTTCAGTTTTCAAATCCATGCATATCACATAACCAAAAAATTTAAAGGCGAAGAAATTCCGCATAAACATAAAGACGTAAACAAAAAGCTGAGAATATTTAATCATTAAAATCGTTTTAAAGGCCCGCTTACAGTAAAAAAAATTTCTATAGAAAAATTGATTGTGTCACACACATGGTTATGGTGCGCAAGCACACACACACACAACGACAATTGTAGAAAAACCTCTTGGTTTTATTTTATCACAACTTTTGAACCATATAAGATTGACTCTGTTCGAATTACTTATATTTTGTTCACTATTATAGAAAAAACGTCTGAATATTTTCCATATACTCACACTTTAGCAGCATAACCAGTTATTTTTACGTTGAACTAAGTGATGAGTTGCCAGTATTTTTAAAAATTTTTATAGATTATGTTTTCATTGTGTCCACTCAAAAAAATATTGTATTTTTTTTGTTACGCTCCACTTATTATCAGCTTTTTAAGAGATATATATACGGAAAAAATTCTTGTGTATAATTAGTTTGAAAATTAAATTTAAACATGGCAAAAAATTTTTTTGCCTCACAAACTAAAGCTTCCAGAACTGTTGATTGGAATGAATGAAAAAAAAAGTTAGGAAAGCGAAATATGATAAAAATGAAAGGATAAGGACTTTGACTTGAGCCATAGTGAAAAATTATAAGGTAATTTCCAGGTCATCCAAAACTTTATACTCGCATAACAAATGCACATTCAATTTCATGGAATATGTAAACAAACTATTACGGTCCCGGACAGAAAATATCATTTAAAACGAACATGGTAGACTGGAAGTGGAGTGATAAAGAAAATCAGGGTTTTAGAAGTTAGTGTTTTCTTGAAATACAAGTGCAATTTTATGGCAGATAAATCGGTGATGCGTTTTTTAACCCACCTTGGCTTTAGCCTTATTTCTAACTGACCTTACCTTAGTCCTTATTTTTAACCCACCTTGGTTTTAGTCCTTATTTTTAACCCACCTTGGCTTTAGTCCTTATTTTTAACCAACCTTGGCTTTAGTCCTTATTTTTAACCCACCTTGGCTTTAGTCCTTATTTTTAACCCACCTTGGCTTTAGTCCTTATTTTTAACCCACCTTGGCTTTAGTCCTTATTTTTAACCTACCTTGGCTTTAGTCCTTATTTTTAACCCACCTTGGCTTTAGTCCTTATTTTTTTGAATGTTAATGAGATATTGTCATGTACAGAAATTTATGTTTATATGAAACATTAAACAAAACAGATATAATTATAAATATAAAAAGATTTAAGCCTCAAAAATGCACCTTCTTACAGTTTCAATGAAAGAAATTTAATTTTAGAATGTTAAATTAGCTTTAACTCTTTCACTACCAAGTTAGAACTCTCTGATGTACCAGGCACAAAACAGGTGTTATTGACCAAATGTCTACAATCATAACAAAGAGCTTAATATTCACAACACCAAGTTGAAACTTCCTATTTTTTTTCAGCATAGATTCTCTAATCTCAAAATTCGAATTAATCAGGTCACATGACCTAAAATACTATTGTGCAATATTAGAAAAAAAAAAAACAATTCTGTATAAAAATCAAAATAAATAAAAATTTTAAGGCGTAAAGCAATGACTTTCTAATAAATAAAAAAAAATACAATAAATAAACATAATATAAAAAAAACATCTATAAAAGAATAGGAATGAAATCATCATAAGAACTAGAAAAAATCAGCATTATTTTATATTTATTATAATTAATATTACTATTTGGTATCATTTTACCTAATAGCACTTCATCTGTGTTTTCATTATATCTTCAGCTTCATATTCCCAACCAATATCACTAGTTTCTATTTTTTATTTCATCTTAGTCATTTTCTTCTAATTCAATACCTGCATCACTATCATAAACAAAATCTTAAGTTTCATTTATACTAATACCACTTTTTTTTCCTTGAGGCAGATGAATAAAAGACTATAAAAATTACAGTGAAAATTACATGCAATAAACTGATATGCATGCCAAGATAATACAAGTTTAAAGAATGGCTTTCACAATAAAATCAATTATACTATGTGACTTAAAGTCCCCTAGAAATATACGTCAATTATATTATGTGGCTTTCAAAATAAGCCGTGAGCGGGGATGGATTTATAGGAGCCTTGATAGCTTATGCTAGGGGTCAGAAAATCAATTATCAATTATGTTATCTTTAAAATAAACATCGGCTCTTTGGTGAGACCTTCAAGAATAAGCACCAATTACATCATCTAACCTTTAAATAAACATTAATTATATTATTTACTATGTTATTTATCTTATTATTATTATTATTTATTATTATTTGCCCAGCTCAGAAATCAGAAACAAAAACTACATATTTTTGGAAAGCTTAGATAAAAAAATTTCCAGTTTTATATTTTCGATTGTTTTTTCTCAAAACTTTACAGACCATTAAAACGAATTAAAACGGAAAGTAGCTCGTGAATAAGTTATATTGTTCATAGCTAATTCTTACCTGGCATTAATAATAACATTATTTAAAATATTTTAGCAACATTTTATTGATAAAAAACTGTATAAAATATATTACACAGTATTTTTTTCTTTTTCATTATTTTGTGGAAGTAAAAAAAAATCAGCAAATTACCTTTAAAGAAAGGTTAAATTTAGCAATATTTCTAGAAAAATAAATAACATTTGATATCTAATCAAATTTAATTATTTAAATATTTGTACACTAAGATTAATTGTCCATTAATTGTGTGCATACTTTTTGTAAAGAATACTAAAGGTAAAATCTTATCTGCTGCAAAATTTGCCTGATATTCAATTTACTCATTTTTCCAAGTTTCATTTGGCAACTAAATATAACGTTAATAACAAGAAAACCAGAGCTTCAACACATATGACACATAGTATTTATAGAATTAATAAAAAACAAGTAAGAAATGCTTAAACCTGAAATTAAGTTAGTTTAAAGAAACCAATTCAGCTTTTAATAGTAAATTCCAGAAAATAAAGTTGTTTTCAAGAAACACTCATGTTTTAAATCAGGTTTGCCACAAATCGTGTTGGTGGTCCCACAAATAGCTAAAATTCCAGAAAATAAGCTATTGTTTTTGGATCACTAGGAGGGCTAGGGGAAATGCCAAAACACCATTACAGATAACATCAGAATGCCCTAAAACAACCACCCAAACATACTTATCATAGTTAACTAAGGATTGCATCTGCAAGAATTCTAGTAACTGGGTATTATTCAGGGTTGTGCAAGGCTACAAAATTTCAAGGCTAAAAAATCAAAACAAACAAACTAGAAAAATCTTACTTAGAGTTTTTTTTCAAATTCCAAATTGCGTGAACTAATGATATCATAAAGAAATTGAGTAAGTTAACTACAGAAATGCAATGTCATAAACTAATTGTACAAATAGCACAAGCAGGTTTTCATTATTGCAAAAAACATCTACCTGGCCTATGTGTACAAACTAAAGACATGTGTACCAACATAATTCCTATCAGCTGAATATCAAGAGAATAAAAAAAGCAAAGCAAACGTTAACCACCATATTAAGTAACAGTTTTTTTTCTCAAAGTTCTGAACAAATTTGTCATTTCATTGATCTAAGATAATATAAAAAATAATTTGAGTGGTTAACTTAAGAAAGTAACTACAAAAAAGTAATTTAAAACTTAAGGAGTGTCCCTAAATGCACTATTATAAACTATTTGTACCAATAACTCACGCAGGTTTTCAAAATATAAATAGACCTTCCAAATCTTGAAAAGGGAATTTAGCCTTGTGTAGATCTTTCAACTCGCTGCAGTCATTATATCTCACCATAGTTGTATATAGATGAAGTACTACATTGCTGATTAATCTTAAAAGAGTAATCTGCAAATCACTTTGAAAATGATATAAACCTGAAAATGTTAAAGCAGAACACTTAAGAAAGAAAACAATTTGTGTAACAAAATTATATTTAAAGATGAAAGCTACTCTTTCATGTCCACCTCCTCATAAATCATATGCCGTTTTCTATCATTTAGCAAAAATTCATGGCCATTTGTTTTTCTCCAAAGCAAGCTTGTACCTTGAGCAAGCTGATTTAGACAAGACTATCATTTTGTGGCAAACTTCAATTGCATGCACTTCTTTCTTGGTAGCTTTGATAGCATTGTGAAACAGCCTCCAAAATTTCGACCACCATCTCATTGCTGACACTAAAACCGCTCTTGACTTGAATTAGTTGAGAAAGAAGAAAACAATGACATTTTTGACACTCCTCAGCTTCCAAATTGCTGCTGTAAGATCTAAACCTCCCTTTAGAGTAGGATACTTACACAAGAAGAAGAAATCTAGATAATTTGAAAATGTGTTATGGGAGGATGAACCCCCAGTAGAAGGAATGAATTTATTTAATTTTAGTGGGGATTAAGAAGTGTACCTAGCTGCTAGCCGGTGAAATAAATAACGGCGATCCATTAGAAATAGTTTAAGCTTTGATAACTGAGGAACCCTGTACACATATTGCAGACCAATCTAATCTGTGTTTCAAGCAGTTAGCCAGCCCTATGGATAAAGTGTTTTCAAAGTCATCACACATAGTACTGTATATTTCATTATAAACAAATATGTACCGTTGACCGTTAATTTCTCATGACATCCGATTATATATAGCATCTATCCTTTACTGGCGTATTATACTCAATTTAAGTATATATACAGATCTCATATAGCTGGGGAGGCATTAAAGAGTTTCCACATGGCCTTTAATATCTTATCCAACTCCCATCCAATGGCGTTTACTCCAACCTGGAAGACCCTGTGGACAGCATGAAGGTCACAAGCCTAATATCCATATTTTGCAGCAGCTCAACTTGTCTCTGTGAGTCTTTCTTTTTACCAAAACACACTAGTTTGTATTTGGGCCATTCATAGAAAGTACCAACAGCTTTTTCTTGGGTAGACTACCTGTGGAATTGAGTAATTCAGCAACAGTGTTATCTGCATTAGCTTGTTTAAAAAAGCATGACTTCAAATAGCGTGTTTGAACCTGGATGGCTTCATAGTTCCAAAAACGGATCTGAACATCTAATTTTTCATCTTGGAGTTTGTCAAGCTATTATACAGAAGAATAGAATGACTGGGTGAAGCTTTGAGATTTTGTAGCAGCTCTTCTTTGTAATATGGCGCTAAACCATATACAACGTAATAAGCACATTTGGCTTTTGAAAGCTGAAAGGAATGTGCTATCTGACTGTCTGGAAACATGGAGGCTGTTTGAAACGAGACAAGATCGATAGGAAAAATGACAAGCAACTACTTTCATGAACCAATGAATCTCTGCATGGGAAACAGCAACTAAATTCATCATTACATCATATTCTTTCAGGTTGTGCCCTGTCACTGCAGGCAGATGTAAAACTTGTATGCTTTCTTTGAAAAAAACAAGGTAGCAGTTGAATTATATTTTCTGACTCTTTCTTGGTGCTTTGTATTTAGCATGTGAAGAAAGTGCACTAACTTCCATTATTTCTAGACTCCAGAACAACTCCACAATCAACCTGAAAAAGGGGCTTTTCCCAAGAAAATTTCCAGCACCAAGAAATAAATAAATAAATAAATATATA
>JAUZNK010055682.1:0-15432 GCA_035046665.1 Euphysa ruthae
TTTTTATCTATGCTTTGGCTTAATCTGTTTTTGTGTGTGATATATAGCGGGACCACAATGGAAATATTGTTGTGACAGACCATTTTTGTGTCTATCTTGACCACCATTTGTTTCTATCTTAATGTTTATTTATTTATTTTTTATTTTTTTGTCTTGTAATATTCATAGCTATGGTGCATTTGTTTATGTTGGAATAAATACTAACTTAATCATTTGACCCATATTTTCATGTATTAGGAAAGAGTTTTAAAAAATCTGTAAAAAAAAAAAAAAGCATACATGAATACACGCAAAAGACAATTGTTTTATTGCTTTATAACAATCGACTCATGGAAACAATTGAATAATGGAAACAATTGAAAAATCTAAGAAAATGGAAACAAATCAAAAAAATGTAAAAAAAAGAAAAAATGTCGTTTTTTTGAAATTTTTGAAAAAGTTCAAATTTAATCAATCGAAAAATCAATCAATCGAAAAATCAATCAATCGAAAAATCTAAATAAAAAAAGAAAAAATCTCAAATTTTACGATTACGCATATATTTTTAGTTAATGAAGCAGTAGAGATTAAAATAAATAACCATTGCAATTGGATTGTTTTCGTATGGTTTAAATACGTTTTAGCATTTTTTTTTTCTGAACACAACATACACAAAATTAGATATTGTTACTATAAAGTTGTTATTTTCAAAGACATGAGTTTTAGCCAAGCTAGAGAACTTTATTGTCAAAATTTTTTCAAGCAAGATGGGGGACATTTCGAGAGCAGAGTTAGGGAGGAAATCTCCAATCATGCTAAGTTAAGCTGTACTTAAAAATTATCGGAAAATAATGATTTTGCATCTTTAAACTACTTCAATGTAAAAATAAAGTAGCAGAGGAATAGGGGCATACAGTCTAACCATGAAGTTTCTTCTTGGATTCATGTCGCTCAGAAATACATGGCATTAAAACAGAAATAGCCTATAGCCTACTTCTATCCTGAATAAGTTTGAAAAATTTTTATATTTTTATTTATATGTTTATATATTTTTTATGTTATGCTGTGAAACCCTATAGAGATAGGGTTATCTTCAAACGTAATTTCATGTTTACAACTAATAATTATCCAGGGACTAATTCTTATGTTGTTGAGAAAGCTTTTAAAAAATGGCTTTATCATCAACTTTCAAAATTTTCTTAAACGGTTGTAGGTTCCCTGCGGAATTATTTTTTCAGACAAGCAACAAAACCAACAAAACATTTTAAGATGATAACAATTGTAACGACGGTAACAATTAGCGTAGTAACATTTTAAGACGATAACAATTGTAACGACGGTAACAATTAACGTAGTAACGTTTTGAGGAAAATTTTTTAGAGTTAAAAATTTAATGTATTTAAGTATTAGAAATAATTACTGATTGTTATTGGTTAAAACTAATTACTGATTGTTATTGGTTAAAACTAATTACTGATTGTTATTGGTTAAAATTAAGCATGTTGATTGACTTTATGAGGTAACAGTATCATATGAGATTTGAAGTTTATAAGTAAATTATTTCATGGAGAAGATGACTTAATAACCTTTTGAGGCGAATTTCTTAAAATTTAAGTGCTCTTAAACTTTATTTGAAATATTGGTTTTTTTTGCGTAAAGCTTCACAGGTTAATAAACACTATTGGTTAATTTTTTTCTTAATTTCATTTTTCCCAGAAGATAACTTAACATATATCTTTTAAAATATTGTGAAAATAAGGCTTAACTATATCAAACAATCATTAATAACCACCGAATGTTATTGGTTAACACTACCCAAGCCGATAAACCCTATAGGTTGTCATATTGACACCAAATTCGAAGTTTAGAACTCAATTGTTTCACATAACAGAAAACTCGAAAAACTTTTTGTGGAAATTTACTAAAACATGAACTAAAACAATTTTTTGAATATTTATTTACCGGGCTTAAAATTATAAACCCTATATAGAGTAACAAATGGAGTAATTGCTTCATACGAATTTTTAGGTTTTTAAGGTAATCATTTTCCTGAGTCTTCAATGTAAATATTGGTTCTTATCATTTAAAAAGGCGTAAGCTGATAGACCCTGGCAAGTTTCAAGTTTATAAAAGTTGTATAAAAATTGCATAAACAGTTAAATTCAGCATCTTATTGTAAATTTTAAGAGCAGGTCCAATTTTTGAAATAATTGAGTTATAACTTTAAAATCTCTTGGAAAATACAGCAGCTTGCCTTAAAAATAGGTTTAAAGTTAATTTTTCCAGCAATCATTATTGTTTGAGCTGGACCATGTGCACATGAGAGAACTGTACAGTAAGGTTATATTGGGCGTTTTCCTGTAATATTCTAGAATTGTCAAAACAAATAGTATGCATGATTTTAAGCATATGAAATAAACACTTCTTCATAATCTTTAAGCACAGCTTTGCATCAATTCCCCTCTATAATATCTATATGTCTCGTAAAATAATTGAGTGGTAAGCTTAACATTAAGTATGAAGGTATAACACCACTGCGTTTAGAAGCATCAAACATAAAGTTTCAGAGTTTCTCAGGTTACAAGTAACTTTAGGGTTATATTTTTCTGAAAAAAAAAAGTTTTTCTAGGCTGATGCATGTTTCTAAGTGAGATTGTACAAGTCTTTATTTGATTTATCCTCTGCTATTCTGGTATAACCAGAAACACATAGTTTTAAGCATTATACAAGTAACATTTCCTTATAAACCTAGATTTCAGAAAACTTTACTTAACTTTAATTTCAAGGAATTTTCCTAAGAAAGTTACTCAGTTATCTTTTCTTTGAAATAATTGAGCTATAAACTTAAAATCGGTATGAAATACAATTCTTTTATCAGTAGCCTGCGTAGATTTATGTAATAATAAATCAGTAATTATCAATAAAAATTAAAAACAGTTAAGGATCAACTGAAGAAAATATTTTGAAAAGCTTCTATGGTCATCCATAGTTAAATACCTTAAGTTTAGCATAGACATTTCAGAAAGGCCCAATTGGCGTGTTTTGGACTACTTAGAACGCCCATTTGTGCCTATGAGATTCACTTAACCAAACAACCCGACCAAATTGAGCTAGCTTTGCATTACGCAATAAGTTTTGCTCAGAAACTCAAAAGCGACACTTTAATTTATAACAATAAACCTAAAATAAGAAATAAACTTTTATTTAAAGAGACCATAAACTGATGAAAGCAGCTGTTCAATTAAGGCCTGGACATTGTTTATATTGTGGTTCCACGCGAAATGGAGATTGCCATTGATATTAACATGAATTTGAAAGAGTATACTTTACCTAAATAATAGATATATTTCATGGAACAAAGATTACAGTTATACACACAAAATCCGATGGAAAGTGTGTTCATGTCAGATCATACAATGAAAAGTATGCTCATGTGTGTTTATACGATGAAATTAAATTAAAATATTAATAGACTGTTTTCTATTTCTTTTTTTCGATGCTTAAAATATCTAGGAATTTTCTCGTACCCTTAGACAAGTTTAATGATACAAAATTTCAAAAGAATATGTATCGTTGGTCTCTTGATACGTTCTGTGGCTTTGTTTCAATTTACTTAGAAACATGAAATTTCTTACGAGAGCAATACTAGATGATTCTTACGTTGACACAATTAACAGGCTGATAAGGTCTATTCAATAACATTTTTGACAGCATAAATAGAGAGAGAATGAGTGCTTTCAATTAATAGTTGTATATTAAATCGCTAGTAAATATTGTTATCCTAAAATAGCTAATACATGGTATGTATTGTGATAATACTACAGCGATATAATATATTTCACTTATTTAATAAAAACTTCTATAAATTCATCTTAATTGCTTTTATTATATTTCTTATTTAAATCAAATTGGAAAGTTTTTCCTTAATTAAAACCACGTTAATTTCAGTTCCGCGTAAATTTATCACCCTTTATTACATAAATAACGTTAAATAAACCCTCCTAAATTTCATACACTTTTAATTTTTCCTTTGGAGTTTTCAAAATTACAGAAATAAATGTCTGGGCGGTATATAATTTTATTAAATCAGGGGCGAAACCAGATTTTTTATTGGGAGGTCGTAATTGATTTTAAAAGCGCATTTCTTTATATAGAAAAATCAATAAAACCATTTATATCAGCTTAAACTTAAAAATTGTTATATGAAATAACACAAAAGTTAGATAGTTAAGGGCAATTTTTTCTTTTTTCTTATAGTCAAGACATGTTTAATTCGAACATAACGGTATGCTTTCAAATTTATTTTCATAATTATTAACAAGAAACTATTTTATGGCATTTCAATATCATCAGCATCATGAACATCACCTGCTTGAGGTTCGACATCCTCGTCATCATCCTCATCTTCTTCCACTCCTAGCTCTTTCAAAATATTTTTAGAATCATCTATATATTCTCTTGTGAGTGAATACTCCACTTCTTTCACTTTAGTGGCTAAAATTCACAATCTTTTATCTGCAGTCCACATGACAGACACCTTGATTGGAATCTCCAATCCACCTTGCACTAATAGAGATGCTATAGCTTTTTCATTGTATACTTCAGCAACAAACTTGGCACCTTCTTGAATGACATATGAAGTGTAACGAGTTACTTCTCTTGGTAAATGTCCAACAACAATTTGTCCAACCTTTCCTTTCATTGAGATAAAGTTTGTTTGCAGTTTGTTTGTTTGTTTGATTGTTTATAATTGTGAATTATTTTAATTAAAGGTGGCTGCTGGGCAGGGTAGAATTAGTTTTATTAAATATTGTCAAATGATGTTTTGTCTAAGCTTTGAGAAAAAACAATATTTTTCCAGAAGGATTTATCAACATCTATATCAACATAAACGTTATTAGAATCTTATAAGAAGCGTAGAAGCAAAATGGCAGGTGAATTTTAGGTATAATTTAAAATAAGTTAAATTTAAAATCATGGGAATAATAGTATCACTACATTATAATTGAGAAAAATAATTAGTTGTGAAAATGTATATAAAATATAAAACAGGTGTCAATAAGTTTATAAAAGTAAAATTTTTATTGTCTAATGGCGTCATTCAAAACATTTAAACCAATCTGTGATGTTTTCAAAAATAATTTGAACTTACTATACCTAGTCTAGAATATAATTACATAATGATTTTCACTTTATTTGACAAGCCAGTTTAAAGTTATAAAAAAAATATATTTATTTGGCATTTCAATAAACGTTGTTTTAACAAATTCCATTTTGATATTTATTTCAAATGTTGTTTTAAGTGAATACAAAAAATATTGAAATATGAAACTCTAAAAATGCTATAGTTAGTCAAATTAACGGCTGATTATGTCTAAGATATTATGTAGATAGATGTTTCTTTCATGGTTAACATTCCTGCATAAAATTATGATGCTAATTTTTTTTTTTTGAAAGAATTAGTTCGATTTTAATACCTTACTGAACAGTAAAAATTAGAAAACAAGGTTAACGATCGTATAAACGTATAAACCGGTTTTTTAAAGATTTTACGAGTTCCAATCGAGTTCTAATCTAAGTATGAATCATGAATTTGTTGCCTTAATTGCCAGCTTTAGCCTAAAATAACATCTGCAAAAGAAAAATATTTCTGAAGTGTGATCTTACACCTTTATAATTCCAAAAGAAAAAGAGAAAAGAGATTTATTATGCGTTTAAAATTTTTCATTTTAATTCATTTTTCCATATTTATTTTGTAAAGCATTACGAAAAAGCATATTTTTTGTTGCGGAACGACCAACTTCAACGAAAGGAAAGAGACGCCATAGAAAGTTGCTTACTGCTTTCAAATATTTACTAAAATATTTGCAAAATAAACATAAAAATGAATGAAGTGGCTTCTCATTTTTTTAAATGTTTTCCAGATAACTATGTACAAAGTTAAATATAAATATGCATTAGCAATGGCATCGTTCATCATTGATAGACGCTGTGGCTCACAATTTGCTCATCCAAATTTATTTTTTACCATAAACCTACTGATGGAGAATGCCAAGTAAGTTAATTATCAAAAAAGTTATATTTATGGTATGAAAATAATTCCACCTAATAATGATATCGCCCTTCCTGTGATTTATTTTCTAGCTTTAAGTGGAAATAAAACGTACATCTTATTTTCAATGAGGTCCAGTGGCTTACAAAACTGATGGTTTGCCACCTGCGAAAGCACCTGTTAATGAGACAATGAATACGGCTCACTTGTTGGAGTAATTAATAAAATTGCCTGCCTCGTTTTTACATTTATTTGTCAAGGTAGTATGTATTATCAAAAAAATTTATTATTGTTGCGATGAAAATATTAACTAATTAATTAATTAATTTATTTATCAATTGTTGCGATGAAAATATAAGCTTTTATACATAAAATTCTGTTTCATTTTAACTGAATTTCATTTGCCATATTACTACTATTGTCATAGTATGAAACAGAAAAAATTTAAATATCGTCAATCGAGAAGTAGAATAAAGGTTCTGGTTAAATGCTTTTCTCTTTATCTTACTATTACTTAATGTGCTAACAGTCTTGATAATATTTATTATCGTAATTGAATAGTTTATAATTTAGATATATTTATTGCAAATTTATTCCTTCATGATAAAAATTAAAGTTAATTATTTATTTTTTAGGGGTAAAATAAATAGAGAATAAAACAAATTATTTAAAAATTTCAAGGCAATGTAGTTTACAATGTAATTTTCAAAATCACGATTAAAATATGGTAGCTCATAAGTACTAAACATATGGGGGTATATGGATTTTTATACTTTTGATTGGCAAGACATACGTCCGTCGTTTTGCCTCAGGGACTAGTGTGGTTTTAACCCCGAAGTGGAAGAACATATGGTTTCGTTTCGTCTTCCTCTCATGCGAGAATAAACAGCAAAATAATAACTAGATATTCCTATGAAACACAAACTTTTATAACGGAGATATTCTTTTTTCAATTATAAATCTACACAGAAATTTTATTACGGAGATATATAATTAGTAATTTTAAATCTACATTCTCCCCACTATCCACAGGTCCGAAACCTTTTCTGTTTTCATCTAGAGGTGCTTCAGGCCAGGTTATACCAAATGATGAAAGCAGATAATAGATGCTCGTGGTTAAAAATAAATACCTTACGATTATCCCACAAAACCAGGATAATATGATCCGAGCAAGTACTGGCTTGACGCCCAAACGCTGGCGAATACTGGAATGTCTTGACAAGAAGCTCGCAAATACACTTGACACTGCCTTTAATTTTAAGTTGATTGCTGTCGATGCTCTGGGTAACATCTTATGGGAAGTTGAAAAAAAACAAGACTAGCACAAAGGTCTTTATGCCTTGTGATAATATCCAATGTTTGGGAAGAGATTCCAAGCAACCCATGCCAAAAATCCAGCATTTCTACTTGCTGGACGACGTTGCAGAACATGCGTTGAACAACCTTTATTTCCCATGCACCAATAAAGGAATTTGAAATACTGCAGCGCTGTGTGATCAGGCTCTTGTGGGGAGAAATGGTTTGCCATGGTGGTCTAGATCTGCATCCAGAGCGATTACTGAAGCATTTACAGAAGAAACTGGAGCAGAACCTTGGAATGATATTCCGGAAGAGCTCTTCATAGATATCGCAAAGTCACCCACTCTATGGATGGTGCTACAGGCTATCTTTCGGAAGTTACTCGAGAAGGAAGATATAAGATTGACCCCGATGAAATACAGAAGCGTTTGGAAGGCGGCTCAGGTTGAGAATAAAATATGGAAAAGTCAGGATGTCACCGCAGAAACAGGCGAACATCATCATTTGGATATGCGAAGAACCTATCTTGCATGAGAAGATTCCTCCATGGGTGGGTTGGTAGTGCAATGAACCTTGTGCGTGAGTATAGGTTCTCGACAAGCATGGTGTGTAGAGTGAATTAGAGGGTGTACCCCTTAGAGACGCCCTCACCCTAACAGGTGTAGCACAGCTGTCTGCTTCGGTGCTCCATCCAAACACTCATCTGTATACGTTGGTCGCGTGGGAGATTATCTGCGTGACAACCAAGGATGGATCACCAATCCAGAGCACAGAGACTTACTCGATTCTGGGGATATGAAAGAATTTACTGTGCTTTAGTTTATTTATAGCATTGCTACCAAACCAACGATCAAGTTTCCCGTAATAGACTTGAATATTGGAAGATGCGCTAGGCACTGTGATGATTCTGGCATTATTATCCGCGACCACAATGGAGCTGCTTACTTGTGCAATGTTCTAGGAAGAACTAATTGGCTATTGAATTTCGAGAAAGGTGACGATATCTACTACATCAGGTATAAGGACGGCAAAACAAGGGCTCAGTCGTTTCATATACCGGCCTTCACCGCCGCATACACCAATGTTGTGCTTCAAAGGAGGTTGAAAATTTTTCCCCCACGAAGACATCCTGCGATTTTGCACAGATGCCATCTACATCATATCACGTCTCATCGAGGTCAACGGCCTACTGGTTGAGGACAATTCGAGGTATCCTAGGTATGGACAATGTCAACACATACAACCCGGATACGAGTGTTGTCCTGAGGCTGCGTCTTAGACAATCGAACTTGCTCGGCAACTTGAATTGCAATTAAGCGAGTTTACCCCGCTTCCCTATGGTCTCATTGTGGCTAATGTGGCGTGTATGATCTTAACTAATCAGGGTGGAAGCGTAACAAATTAGGTTGTGAAAACCTTTACTGGGCACATACTGGTTACGCTAACTTTAGAAAACAATCTGGTTGGGTCGCACCGAGATAACCCCTGTCTTGGCTTGAAAATCGCTGAAGTTCTATCGTTACCTATGAATCAACCCCACAAATCCAATAGAGGAGTAGGACCTATTTCCCTAAGTCATTGACTAGACAATCTTGCTGATACTATAATATTTAACAAAAGCTGTAAGGGCTCAACCAAGACTCTCAAGATCATGCTGGATTATCTGGCCTGCCGATTGGCACAGGTAGCCAATCTTAAAGACCAGCTAAATGCTGAGATTGACTTCCGTGAAAGCCTTGTGAACAAATAAACTTGGATCGTCAACGTTATCGATGGTGTTGATATCGGAGCTACTGTATTGGCGTCGTTCTGGGTGGCATTGGAAATGGCCTCTTAGCGACCGTGATCACAGCATTAGTCGTTCCAATCATCATGGGCATTTCTGCTGGGTACGGTCTCATGAATGTTGGCACAAAACTTGCCTCTAGTCGACTAAGTATAAAAACTCACAAGCACAACCAGATCCACGTTCTCGCAGAGAACAGGTTCGATTAAATTAAATTGATCTAATCAGCAAGACGCTTGAAGAGGGCGTTCTAGATCATGACGAGTTTCATTCCGTTTTAGAAGAAGTTTGAAAATATCAAGCTATGAAAACGGGAGTACGGGCAAAGATGTAGGAAAAACGTATAGAAGATGACGAGGCCACAAAAAAAAAGAGGATACAAAGAAGCTCGCCATTCCTTCGTTAAAAAATATTTGGGGCTGGAAGCTCACTTTAGAGATCAATCGCTTCAACTTACCACCAGCATATATGAGCCCAACACCTAGTGCACCAAATTGGGTTTGCACTGAATACTATGTGTTTGTCCTTCCGCTTGAGCCTTGCTGCCACGGCACGCATGTTTGGGAAAGATAGAAATTACTTTTCCCAAAAGAAATAAACTTAATGAAGTTCTCAAAAAAATAACAATTTTATCCTGTGAACTGACATTACAGTTTATTCTCGGAACAACCGTTATCGTTTAGTCTGGGAACTAACATTTCTTTGTACCCACTCTGGTGCATTGTGAGATTCTACTCTTAATTTTTGGTTAGGGATTAAGGAGAACATTTTCTTTCTACATAAAGTTTATATTTTCTAATAAGCTAGTTTTGTCTGACTTCGTCTTTACATGTGCAGAAGGAAAAGATTATTTGAAAAACAAATTAGAACACTTTACCTATCAAAAATAACACCACTGTATTGACTTCTGATATCTCCAACAATTCCATTATATCCATAGAATTTTTTTGGATATTATTCTCTTTAATAAAAATAAAACTACAATTGTACCTTAAAATTTATAAGTTTTTAGTTATAATGTAAAATGCTTTTTATTCAGATTATGTTCTAAAAAATGCACAGAATAACATTTTTTACTTCACAAGATTCAGGTTAACTATGGAAATAATTTATGCAAAAACGATAAATTATACGATATTCCGCTGAATCATGGAAAAATTTTTGCCAGCACAGTCATTTGTTTCATTTTTCCTTTTCACCAGAAGCTGTAGAATGTAACACTTTTTTGTGAACAATAACTTTTGCAGATTTCCAGTTTAATTAAGTACTCTCTAGTCCTCAAAAGTAAAATGAACACATTTTAATTATTGCGAGGCCAAAAAACAGTATTTTGTCATCAAAATAACATATTTTCAAAATAAAACACTGTAACTGAAACACACTCTTCGACGGACAAAAATTTCTAAAATTCAAAAATAATCGTCGTGATCTTTCCTGATATAATACTGAACAGCAATAATTACATCCTCTGATTCACAGTCACTATGAAATTGTATAGGGCAACCCTTAATATCACTTATAACGGAAACATAAATTTCTGTCATTAAGTATGGATCTTTGTAACCAATTAGAATATTCAGCGATATAATTTTTAGCCATCAATACATCCATGAACAGGAAATTCATATGGCTTTAGCTTACTGTAACCATCTAATTACCAGCAATAATGGACCAGGCTATTAGAACATTCTTCGCTTTAACCTTTGATATATTCTGTTAATATTAATACTAGAGCACATTCATTACTTTAGAATTCGGTTAGCTTAGTCACTAGAGCATCTAACTCCCAACGACAAGGTCTTCTACTTAAATCCATGTAACGTCCACTTAGCTTATGAGTAACATTTCAGTGTGGTAAGTTTAGATTTTTATCTCTTCTTTAGTTTCCTGCTTTGTTGCGGCTTCAAGCATTGCAGAAAGTAACAACAAAACTACATATTGCTAAGCTGTATTTTACTCTTAAGGCGTGTCACATTGAGTGTCATATCAAACTTATTGAAAGCATAACCTAATTAATCAAAGCATTCATTGTCAGTAATCCCCTTGTCAGACGATAACTGATAGTAATGGCATTGAAGTCATTGTTGAAGTTTCAATTCCATTTTTCTTCCGAAATTTCAAAAATGCTTTATATGAGTAATCTTCATGGAAATGTCTCGCTTTGATTATTTTTATCAATTTAAGTATCATGTACCTAAGAAAGAAACTACATTAAAGAACAGGCAGAGAATCTCATGAGAAACTCCACCACCTACACCTATGATAGTTCATAGTTTGAAAAAAATTTGGATTGTAAGTTACAATAATTGCAATAGTATCTTGATTAGACAGGTGTTACTTCTTTTGTAACACCTCAGTAGAGTGAAAAAAAAAATAAAAGATGACTTAAACTCCTGGTACTTAAACATGAGAGCTTGTCTCTGAAGACATAACATAGCTATGATATTTTATGTCATCTGTAATTTCTTTGGAGTGACATGGATGACTGAATTTTGATAAAATGTTTTCGATTGGCACATTTTTTATAACTGTAAATTGGGCTAACACAATACATAACTGTAAAATAACTAGGGTGGTTACATCAAACAGACGTGTAATGAAAGTTAACCTTAGTTTAAAATGGGTCTTTCTAAAAAATATTACTTCTAAAGCTGACTTTATTTTATAGGATAAAACATAGTAAATACGTTTTATTTCACTTGAAAATTTTTAACGGTTGCGCAGATTATTAGTTTTTGAAATTCCTGATAAAATGTGCACAAATTTAGATCACAATGATATTGTTACTCTTTTATTTCCAGAATTACACATTTAATCCATAAATTAACTGACGGTCTCATCTTTTTTTCTAAAAGCCTTTTAACTTCATATGTTAATATAGTATCGTTTGCTTAGAAATTTACTAAAAAATAATTTCTGGTATACATCAGACTATTCACTCACCCATAAGCGTCTGGAATAATCTTACATCTAGGATAATAGTATTCATACCTTGGGTGCCTAGGGATAACGATTGGAGTCTTCTTATTCTCATATTACTTATACCTTTCAGACTCATCTATATCACCAGCATTTTTATGAATCGTATTTGCCATTCTATTTGTTATGGTTGTCTGGTCGAGTGGATAAGGCATTGGTAACCGGATCCTTTAACTATAGGTTCGAACCCACCTCAGAAACAATGGTTTTCATTGCCTTAAGCTCAAATGGGAGCTCTAAGTACATCATAACCAAACCTTTGGGTCCTTCTGTATTAAATTAGTTTTTGTTGGCCCCAAGTTAAAAATAAATATATTGGAAATACGTCTATTTGTTGAATGTTCAATAGCATTAGAAAGTGATGCATGTAATGATCTATCCATAGAGCATAGATGTGTAGTTGTATTCAAAGGTGTTAGAATTTGACAATAACCAATATGTTTAAAGGTGCATTCATTTTATGTGTCAAAAATTCTCTGTTTGTGAAGAACTACACTGGAGTTTTGCCTTCTTTTGGCTCTAACTACTGGTCTGCCACCCAAAATTTTTGTAAATTATACCCTGTAGACACCTTATTCCTTCTTCATCAGTATAACCAGTATTGTAGCTACTGCATATTTTTAAATTTGGAAAACTAAAGCCAAAATGGAAAATATTGACTACACTTAAATCACATCACTACGTCACTTACATTATTTAAAGGTAGAAGTGTTTGGAGGCAAAATTTATTTGAAGATTTTTAGTGTATAGCAATTTTAAGTATTTTAGTAGAGTGCACTGTTCGTATGCTTTGAATTAACGAAAAAGTGAAATTTTTATAAAATTTTATAAAAATTCAGCAACAGATTCACTTTATTGGCTGTTAGTTTGCGCAGAATTCATGAAAAAGAAACACGTCAATGCAGTAAGATTTGCGAATGAAATAAATTGCTACTTGGCGTATCAAAGTACTGAAGATGTTAATTTCCTATACTCAGGCTTTCCCAAAGAAATAAACTACCAGGTGGGCCACCAATACCCCACCTAAAGCAATTAATGTGGGTTATAAGACTAATTATCATGTCAAATAGAATGATTTGGCCAAGTTTAGGAGGCCTAAAATTGTTTTAGGAGGACTATAAAAAAGCCTTGTAGGTTGATTTAGGGGTGTGTGTCGGCTTGGGCTTCACCTGCTGCTGCTCTTATTTTTTAACAGCATCAAAATGAGCAGAATAGAAAAGACATTTTGATTGGAAAGTGGTATAAAGCGGTCAATTCTGGTGAGTTAAAATCACCTTTGAGACTCCCATAATGGCTTTTAAATTACTTTAGTTCATTTTGGATTATATGAATAGGTGGATTATTTCAAAGTGACAACAAGGATAACAAACTACCTTACCTCTGTCTATTTAAATGGCATAATAAATACCTCTTTACTTCCGCTTCTATGACATTTATATTCTGGCTTTCTTTTTTTAAGACAAGTCACTCGGAATACTGAACACTGCTTAATCATCAGTTATCAAAATATTAAAAATTTGACTCACATATGGCAGCCTTCCAAGTTATGTTGGTAAATTGGGTGCTAAGATCTAGGGCTTCCTTGCTATCAAGGGTTAGTTATGCAAAGGTTTGCTTGGATAAGCAACCTCTACCTTCTTTCCTCTACCTAGTAAAGATCTAGACAAATTTTACCTTTCAAACTTTTATGAGCCATTTTAGTAATTGTAAAATTATAAATAATTATAAATTATAAAACTCTGAATTTATATAAAATTTCAAAAATTTTTTTAGTACATCCTTCTATTATTGTCTATATTTTTGTAATACAAAATTTCTTGTGCAAAAATATAACTGTTAGAACAAGTAATTTTAACTAATTTTACCTGTTACCTTTTTTTTGATACAGTTGGTTGCTGTAGCTGATTAATTTTAGTAAAAAAGCTATTAAC
Source organism: Euphysa ruthae (assembly GCA_035046665.1). NCBI lineage: Eukaryota > Metazoa > Cnidaria > Hydrozoa > Anthoathecata > Corymorphidae > Euphysa > Euphysa ruthae. The sequence continues at coordinate 14,027 of JAUZNK010055682.1, forward strand.
AGATTCTCTAATAGCTTATGTAAAAAAGTCAAGCAAAAATTAAAAATGATAATCTCTGAGCCTATTTGCGCCAAAAAACTTAATATCTAAATGTAGGTTTAAAGGTCATATCCTAAACTTCATGTAATATTTGAAGAAAAAATAAACCAAAATAGACTGTACCAAGGCTGACCGTACGAAGTATGACTGTACGCCCAGAATTATAAAATTTGAAACACCGTTAAATATCATATCTTTAAAAATAAGTAACCAAGGAAAGCAAAACTATTATAGCTGGCTTCTTTCTGGCTTCGGCGTAATGGAGATGAGGTGATGGGCTTTGAATCAGGAATAGAGAAAGCACAGATATGTTCAAATGCTTAGCTTCTAAAAATATAGAGGAATACAAGTTTGACTTCCAGATAATCCAACTTTATGAAATTTTATAGTGATGAAATAACTACTTGGCTCATAAACGAAACCAAACTGATACGCCAAAATATTTTTGATTCAACCATCAAGAATAAATACACTGTTCTGAGGTAATCTGTTTGGAGTGAATAATTGAGTTGCCTGTAGTGTACAAACGTAAAAAAAAAGCCTAATAAAATCTAGGTATTGGTTTGTGTCTTTCGTCCTCCTGAATCAGGTTTACATTTTGAGACTTGCTTCTTCGGAGGTTATTATATCAAATTTAACTGTGCAAAAAGAGGATCAATTAGTTTCAGTTATTATTGGCTCAATTAGTTCAGCTCATCTTGCACTCGAGAAGCCTGTTTTATTAAAGTTTTGGTTCTTTAGACTTATGTTCATGCAATATATTTATACTGAATATTTTTAGAAGTGAATGTTTGAATAGGGTTAGGTCAGTATTTTGTTGGCCAGGGGCTTTTTTGCATGCACTGCAGAGTTTCAAAATGGCTGTAATTTACATTGAAACTTGTTAAAAATCCACTTAATTTATTTTTTTTTAGGTTTTTTTTTTTTCTTTTTTTGATTTTGTTCTTTTTCGTCAGCAATATTGGGTCTTTTTTCAAATTAATAGGTTTTATTTTATATTTGTAGCATGCAATATTTAAATATAATATATTATGATATATTATGATATAATATATTCTTATGAATGATCACCTATTACGAACCATTTTCTGATTCTTAAGTGCAATTTCTAGCAAAAAGTAAGAAAAATTTTATCCCAACATTTAAAAAAAATAACGCCATAAGATAAAAATTGTTGTCCATGTAGCTTTACTACTTTAAAACTAGATACAGAAGACGCAAGTCGTGTGAGAACTACATTAATAGAACATTAATAGAATTTCTAACAAAGTTTGAAATGTTATTTCTTTAATCAAGAGATTTGTGATATTTTTAAATTTGAATTTTATAGCATAAAATTTTGATTAGTAAAATAGTAATTTATATAT
>JAUZNK010055693.1:0-15432 GCA_035046665.1 Euphysa ruthae
TTGTGTTTTTACTTTAAACGCGTTTTTCTCAAAATGAAGATTTTCAGACGCTGCGTCAAATAAAATCTGTTTGGAACTTGTTCAAATTAGCGAAAAATGGTAAATTTGCTGATACGCAAAATCTGCTCATACAAATTAGCTATTTTTGCTACAGTGCATGTAACTTGATAGTATAAATACACTGTCAAAATTTCAGAAACATACCTTTTACCATTCTTGAGATATTTGACGCAGCGAAAATCTTCATTTTCGGGCGCGCGGGCCCTAAAAATACCCTTTCGGGTCATTTTTTTTAGAAAATTTTAATGATTACGTTGTATTGTAATTTTTATTGTGTCAAAATTTCATGAAAAAAACGCCTAAAAATAAAGATTTTAGTTTTTTTTACCATAGTACCTTAATTTGTTCTGTTTTTTTGGGAGGGGGTGTGCTATGTTAATTTTAGCGGGATTTTTCTCAAAATAATTATTTTCAATTAGCTCTTTATTTTACGTTTAACAAAATCAATAAACCGTTTGAACATACCTTTAATCAGATTTGGCAAGAAAACTTTTTACCCCAAACAATGAAAAAATTTATAAGGATGTTAATAAAAGACACGAATAAGACCATCAAATAAAGTAAGCGAGCAAGCTATAAACAGTATATGCTAGTTAATTTTTAACTCTGTTAAAAGAAAAACAACAACATCTATCTCCACCTTTTATTCAAGTTCGTATAAGTTTTCCTCTTCCGATATACATGGCCTTATGGTTCACGCTAAAACGAGGCAAAAAGACTTTTTTTCACAAATTCAGTAAACTTGAGCTGATTTAGCCGAGTTTTAGCCCTTTCAACAATGATGGAAAACAAAATATGTGTACAATATGAATTAGAAAATGTTGTCTGCCCTCCTTCAATGAGCAAACACTTGTTTACAACAGCAGCAGTAAACAACATTGACCATAACCCAAGCTCAACAACATCGCAGGAGTTTTTCCATGGTACAGGAATATCTTTGTCTAGAAGAGAGAGAGCGAATTGAATTTTCAAAATCTAAAACTGTAAAATCTTTACCTGAGTTCTGTACTGAAGAAAAACCGGTGAGTGTTGCTGGTATAGAACCAGAAATTCCAAACTACTCAACTGTTGAAGTGAACAGACTGCCCAACTGTTTACAAAAGGATTATATAAGTATTTCATGTATATGTTTATATTTTGCTTTGAGATAATAGATGATGGACATAGGTTGTTAAACCTTTGTAAAAACTAGTTTCAATAGATTGATTTATATAGGTTGTAGGATACATGTAAAAACTTGTTTCAATTTCCATTTTTTTTTTAAGTTTGTTAAATAATTTTCTGAATAAAAATCAAACTCCAGTTATCGCTTTTGACCTACCTTTATATACCATTGCAAAAAAAAGTACAATGGAACTTGAAAGTTTCTTATAACGAAAATAAAATTGTTATAATAGGTGAACTTCATATCTATCTAAATAGCTTAATATTTCTTTTCATGATAAAAAACAGTAGGTAAACTTAACCTCATTGTTGGTAAAAGGCGTAAATTGTTGAAACGGTGTCACTCCCACCATCAAAGTCCAGATTTTACCTTTCCAAAGTAATAATCATACGCTTAGTGGATAAAACTAGGTTTTAACTCGATCCGGCTATTACCTTAAGTGAGTTTAGTGCTTCTACCGACTGAGCTATCCCCTAGAAGTAAAAAAATCGTGAAAATATCTGGTAACTAAAGTTACAATTTCCTCTCATTTAGATAAGCTGGTTGTTACACACTTATTAAAGTAAACTACTGTACGAGGCTTTAAAATTATTTTTTTATCATATTTTTTGATGGATTAAAACTTTTTTTTATTACTGATTACAATTAAGTGTTAGGTTGCAATTTTTCGGGGGGGAAAAATTACATTTCATACACTTTGTGATCATTTTTTCACAAAAAAAATAAATCTTTAGAGGACCTCATTACGATACAGTTTTCCACAAATCCGCGAAATTTAATCTGGCAAAAAGTTTGCTTTGAGCTCATCCACGAAATTAAATCTGCGCGGAATATCTGAATTTCGCAGATCGACTAATCTAACTCTTTTATTTTTATATTAATATTTTTTTTACCGAATGTCTATTTTTTAATGGGGCACGAGTTATGTTTTACTAGTTAAAAAACGAGCACAAAATCTCGGTTAACGGCAATATTTGGATCAAGAATTTAGAAACACAGGTGTAATTTCTTTTGTAGTTTTTTTTAGAAATAAAAGTGGTAAACTTATAGCAAACACACATAACTAATCTCTTAACCGCGACTTAAGTACAATATAAAGTATACCATCCTTTTCTTCTAAGATAAAACTTTTGAATAGCGCGTTAAAATCACCGCGGTACTTCTGCTTGAAGCAATCCTTAGTTTTGTGATGTAAATTGCTGTAGTTAGTCGTGTTTGATAAGTTCTACTTTTGGACCTGAAATTACCCACCTTGAAAGTTTTTTAGGACTTTCTAAGATGCCAATTATTCCTCCCTCATATTTTATTACCTTTTTAATCTGTTCATTTGAATGGCTATCCGATATTTGAAACTTGCTGACTTCTGAACTGCAAATCTCCCTTTTTGAAACTCGTCGTGTATTGTTAGGTGTTTTTGTGGGAGTTCCTTCAATGACCTTGTAATCGAAGGAAGCGACCTTTTATAGTAGGCATAATCAGTAGCAAACATCCACGGAATAACTTTTTCAAGTGAGTTAACAAACATGTCGAAGTTTCCTTTTTTTACATTGCGGAGAAATTTTAGCGTTAAGCACTTAAGTTCTAATACAACATACAAATGTTCAGTGTGTTGATTTTTTTTTCTTTTTAAGTTTACCCATTCTTCAAGGTCAAATGCTTCGCTGGTACGCCATACAGTCATTTACAGCTGATGGAGAATTGCAGAATCTATCTGATAGGCATACCTTGTTCTTTTTACATGATCGACTGACAAAACTGCTTTTTGCTGCGCCAGCCGTACGAATATTCGCTCAAGTAATCAGTTCAACCCATTTGCTAACTTCTAACCAATCACCAAATAAAATAATTATATTAACCGTTACAATGAAACTTTTATATAGAAGAAAGTAGACATTCATTTTAACGATCTGAAGAGAAAAAAAATTCATCGCAAAGAAATATAATGAAATAGAGCTCTCGGAAAAATTATTATTATACAAAAGCTTTTAAAACATATTTTTAAAAATTGTTTGCCGTATCATTATTGTAACATTAACAGACAAATTTTAGAGCCATTTTTTTTAAAAATACAAGTAGAGCATTACTTATTTCTATGCGCCCTTGCTGTTGTATTCCCGTGTCCAAGTACTGTTATCATGTTATACCTATGAAAATGATTGAAATTTTGCCATCTTTATCTTGATAAAACTTATCATGCTAAGTGTCGCCATTTTGATATGTAGACCTCCCATCATGAAACATCTCTAAATTCGGTCGGGAACTTCCATTGGACTTTTTTTAACCACGTATACACAGGTTGATCTGCATTAATCTCTGGAACTTGGTTAGGATTGTTGTTGTTTAATGGTTTTTTTATCAACATCCTAAAACATGCAACCGAGGCCGAACAATTAATACTTTCATCTAAACGTGCTAGAAGGACAGAGTTTGTCAGGAGAGCGATGGATTCGAGTTTTACTTGGTGATACGCAGACCATGAAAGGTTTATTTGTTTAACAACTCGCATGTTAACATCACCAATGTATTTTAACCATTTTCTACTTTCTGTAATTGGTCTGAACAATATATCTTGGTTAGATGTATTTCTTAAAATAATTTGGGTCCACGTCTCACTTTTGGCACGGGTAAAATATCTGTATGATGTTCTAGTAGCTTCATAATCTCATCCAAAATTGAATAATTGAGTATCGTTCTCGTTTTTTAATTTCCAGATTTTGAAATAAAAATATTCCGTGGAAATTTTTGCTTGCTCTGCTAGAGGTAGCGATTAGTTAGTTATTTATAACGATTTATACGTGTTACTTTTTTAGTATTTTTATCTGTTAAAAGTATAGCATATATATTTTTAGAAAGATATAATATTTGACATTAATAGGACATTGAAACAAACACGAATAAAATTATTAAATTCGCAGGGTTTACTTAAAATCACAGGTGACTTTCCTGAATAAAACTTCACGGGGTATGAGTTATACAAATGGTAGAACTTAAATTATTTTTATACTGTACTTTTCAAGAGTATAGTTACTATATCTATCAACACGGTTGTAAAAATTTATAATGTATGCCTTTAATTTCCCCAAAAATAACTCGGTGTGTTTGCTTTATGTTGAAAGCTTTTATTTGTAAAAAAACTACAAAAGAAATTACACTCGTGTTTCTACGTTCTTGATCCAAATATATTCGTTAACCGAGATTTTGTGCTCGTTTTTTCACTCGTAAAACATGCCCCATCAAAAAAATAGATATTCGGTAAAAAAACCATAATTTAAAAATAAAACAGTTGTCGGTATAGGTTTCGGTTTTGATTCGGCATTTATATTAAACCAATTAGATTATTCGATAAAGTCCATGATATCCATCCTGATATGCTGTAAAGCACATAAAAATGTATTCGGCTATTCACTGCACAACAGTGCATCATTGCAAAAAATTATATAATTCTCGTAATAAAACGACAGTTCTGATTTTTTAAATCACGCATTAAATTCATCGATCATTTTAGTGAAAACTCGGGTAGCATCAAACCCAAACATACCGGAAGTGGAGTCTCTTGACTTTCATTATGTTAGTTGAACATTTGTTGTTAGACTTTTTCGTTTTCATTTTACAATATTAAATTTGATCAAATTCGAAATTGATAACGCTGCTTGTCGAGGAAGTCTCTAAATTTACATCCGTACTTTCAAAAATCATAAGGAACAATAGTAAAAGGCTGGTTGGTATTGAGTCTGTTTGACTTGCCTTATCGAATTTGTCATTTGGTGTTGTTGATTGATGAAAAATATCGCGACGTACCATATCGGCAGTTTTCACGAGTTATTAGCCGACAAAGCCTCTGTGATAGCATCTCTTACAGCATATTGGGATGCTAGTATAACGTTTTTTTTTCCTTTTTTATGCGCTTGTAATCCATGAATATATATTATAATGTCATTTTTAAATCTTACGCCATGAAGCTTTAATTTTACACCTGTTTATCGTTGATACACAGTTACAAAGTTTGAAATAGCCGTCTCAAATCGTTTAGATAGAATACAGGCGCTACCCTTGAACACTGAAGGGTTTTTTTCATACAATTAATTATCCCTGCCAACGCCACTCCATATAACACGTTATGAACAGCGGAATCTTGGTTTTTCTTTAACTGTTTTACTTTTTTATATAACGAACACGGAAAAGTGTTATGGTATATTATTGCAACCATATCGCTCCTGCTTAAACGTGCTAACAACACATTGTCGCTTAAAAGTTTTAACTTGTCTTAAACTTTTTTCTCCCTCTAATTTTCCACAGAATATAAATTTTTTTGAAAAAAGTCACTAGAAAATGTAGAACGCGTTTGTCTGCTACGTGACGGTTCAAATTCATAACCCATCGCATTATCATTAATTGTCACAGTTTTGTCGATAACATCATGTCTATTAGCTAAACGTTCGAAATTAAAATCATCATATTTGTTTCTAAATGTGTTATAACTTAGTTGATTTTTGAAATGAAAGACTAGTTTAGCAGCAGGGAGTTTTCTGATGAACGTTTCTAGATAAATCAAATAAATTAGATTCTTGGAACCTGTATGTCTTCTGCAAGACGTTTGCAATGACGTACATGTAGAGTACCACAAGATCCATTCCTTAAACCTTTATTATTACTACTTCATAGACATAGTGGTAGTTTAAAAGCTTTCCATGTTGACTTCAGCAACATATGTAATTGGCTCAACGAACTGATCGTTTACTTGAAGAAGGGTAAAACTGAATTCATGGTGTTCGGCACTAATGCAAAATTTAAAAAGTTGAAAAATAACTCAATTAAATTTGAACACAAGAGGTCTTTTTTAAACATGAAAATTTTTTACAAATACCTTGGTTTACATGTAAATAACAACCTAAACGTGTTTAATCACTTTTCGAGAGCTTAAAAAGCCTCCAATCGTGCAGATCCTCTTCATTATAAACCAAAAAACAGCCCTTTGTTTATACCGAGCGATGATTTTACCAACTGTTACATACTATCCTCTGATTACTACAGTGTGTCTGACAAACACCAACTGGAACCGTATTACCTGTTTGGAAAAAAGAGCACCGGGATAGTTAATGCTTACCTGGTACCAAAAGCATCAACGTTTTTTCACAGCCGAGTTTCTAAATTTGTTTATAAATGCCTCACGAAAGATGTATGTGCAAACTTCCATAATTACTTTAAACTATCATCTTCAAACATCAAAACAACGGAAAATTAGTTACACTACTGCCGAAAGTAAAACTTGAGATTGCACGAAAAACTTTCTATTTCTACGGCGGAGTCAATATGCTTCCCATAAAAATGCGATCCGCTGAGAGTACGCACACGTTTAAAGATTTACTTAAAAATAATCAATAGTTTTATCTTAATTTAATTTTACTTTGCAATTTATCATTGTTACATTTAAGTTATCTAATTACTTCCCAAATTTACCATTACTCTCTCGTTGCACTTGAAACTTCCAAACAGGGGCTTAGTGTCCTAACCATGATTTCAACATTACACGTTCGATACTCATCGTTTTCGGTGACACGATTGTGCCACTTTTATAATTTGTATCATCTATAGTTTTATACTTTTTAAATCTACGTAATTTTTCATATTTTAAACTAATTTATTTATTTTTATTCATACAGGTCTCTTTTGATAACAGTATTTTCATATTTTATGCGTATAATTGATAGAAAATCCTGTATTTTATAAATACTCGTTAATAATAATAATAACTTAGATTACTTGTTATTTTATTTATTTAATTGCTGTTTTCGGGATTCATCACTTTTTCCTTTTTATTTGATTGACATATTAAACATAGATCCCGTTTTGTTATTAAATCACCAGAGTTAAAACTAAAAAAATGTTTTTGGACATTTTCCGTGGTTACACAAGGTCACATCTAAATAAGTAGAAAAATAAGTTTTAGCGTACTTGTGCATGCAGTGTGTTTGCATTGAAAAATGACCTAAACTTTATAATCTACACACATTAATAGACCGAGAGGACAGTGAGCTGGGGCAACATATACCGAGACCTTCATGCTTTTTAACATTAATTCATTAAAATGATGAAGATTTTGATTAAAAATAGGAAAAAAACAGTTTCAATCTCATTTTACCAACAATCAACAAAATGGTTTACATTACGCGAAAGATCTCGAAAAAAAAAAAAAGAAAAAAAAAAGAAAGTGGAACTGAAAGGAAAAAACCACAATAAAAGTATTGTAGAGATACTAGCAAATAAATTTAAAAACAAGTTACCTTTTTCTGATAACGCAGATGTTTCCTTTTTTAATGGTGTAGTTAATCTTTAATGTGTGAAAGTTATAAACGTATTTCTTTCGCGGGATGATTAATAACGTACATAAGAGTGCATGTAATAGCAGAACTTTCCAGATCTTTTTGTCTACCCGCAAAATCCGCTCTCAAAGTTTGCAATTATAGACTAAAATGAAAACTAAGAAAATCTAGAGCCTAAATCAAAAATCTGTGCTTTGATCGCACAGCTTCTTGTTGTAAGAGAAAAATTTCATCCAAATCGGACAAATGATTCTTGAGATAGAACGGACGGCGCAATGAAAATAGCTGTCCTAAGAAAATGGCTCCTGAAAATTTAAAAACGTTAACTTAACTAACAAAATATTCAACTAACAAATAAAATAGTTTATAAAACTAATGCATTAAGTCACTAAAATTCACCAGTTTCACAAAACTTCCCATTTTTTTCAACAACTTTATCGTTTTCTGTGTTGGGTTTCGACACGCTTTTGGTAATGTCGGACGCATTTGTTTTGAACCAACACTTTCCATTCTACCGGCAGATCCTTTGTAGTTATATTTGCAGATATGAGTGTTTCTCCAACCTGCATAGCCTTCAAGGCTATTTTTCTTCATTGTTTTCTTGAGGTTACAACCTTTGTAACTACGACTCATCGGTTCGACATAAAGAATTTTGCTATTACTGATATTCAATTCAATAAATCTATTTAACTTTTGATACATGGCACAAGCACTAGACTGTGAATCACTCCTTTACGCAGATGACTCTTGCTTGGTTTTCCAACATAAGAATTTAAAAGAAATAGAAAAAGTTCTAAGCAGAAATTTTTCCAACCTTTTTGAGTGGTTAGTCGATAACAAACTAAGTGTGCACTTTGAAGAAGAAAAAAAACTGCGTAAAATTTCAGACATGCAATTTAGGTTGGATCTACTGTAGAATTTAAATGCATGTGCAGCAATAGCCTGATTAACCCTCATATCAAAAGGCAGCCAGTTTATGGCTATATACTGCACAGTACCATTATAGGCACAACTATTCTTGTCTATACAAAATATATACATTTTGTGTACTGTTCAAACGGATTTTAAGTGATTCGCTGAGGCCTAAATACCAGGCAGAACATGCATAGTCAATGTGAGGTTGAATCAGAGCTTTGCACAGAGCACTCTTCAAGGGGTGTTGAGAAAGATGGCTTCTATATAAAAATCTAAGTGTGGAATTAATTTTATTTTAAAGAAAGCGACCTATTGTCTCTCCACTCAGTGTTTGATTTAATAAGCATCTTTGGTATTTTTCTGAGGTAAGCTAACAAAATATTTCGTGGGAAAAATTGTCTGTCATCAAAAGTCCCTTTATATGGACCAGGCTTTCTAATGAAATAAAATCAATCATAAAATATAAAGTTTTTAAACTTAAGATCAAAGAAACATTTTTTACCTCTCTGGATATAATTTAATAATAATTTAATAATAATATTTAATAATACACTTTATCTCTACTATGCTTCTGCTAATCAACCACTGTTTTTGTGTGTTAAGTATGACGGGACCACAATGGAAATATTTTTGTGACAGATAATTTTAATACATATCCTCGCCACCATTTGTTTTTTTATCTTAATTTTTTTATTCTTGTTATTTTTTGTTTTGTAATTTTCTTAGCTTATGTATATTTGTTTGAGGCAGAATAAAGGATTTAGTTTATTTACTGGTGTAACACCTAAAGATCAACTATAAAACAATTTACTAATAAAAATGAAGAAGTACAGGGCTTAGTAGATGGTAATTGAGAGTTAATATATTTATTTATTTTTGTTTTTTGCGTTTTTCTGAAAACGGGAATTTTTCCGCTGACGGTAAATACTAGAATTATACATAACTTTTTTAGAAATTTTTAGGTTTCAAAAAACTATAATTTTTTTATTTTTGAAATTTTATTAAAAAGCTTAGTTTTTAGTTCAATTTGCAACTACGCTGAGAAGGAATCACCAGCCACAACTTAAAAAAAAAAATTGATTGAAAGGTTTCCGAGAAAAGACTGCTGCCAGATTTTTGGAAAGTCGCGTCTAGTTTACTGGACCAGGGATTGATTTTATTACTGTAATACCCCGTTAAAGTAGCGGATGAGTTAAATTTGAGGCCATTTTTTTTTAAAGAAATAATTTTTTTTTTGTCTGGCATGCTATATAACTCTTCCTCTACGGAACTGTATGATTTTATTTTCATCAAAATATAAGAGGTCAAATTTAGGCATTTAGTTTAGGTTCGGAAAAAAAAATTCCATAGCAGCAGGGCAAAAGTGGTTACTATGCACTTTTAAACCTAAACCCAAATGTAAAATGCCATAATTTCTTCCTATGCCTTTATCAATGATAAAGATTCCGATATGTAGTTTTGTGTGAAAGTTATATGAACCATTGCGATTTTTTCCAGTTCTTTTTAGGTACCTGATCGGTTTTTAGAGTGGCTCACATTACGTTTAATATCAGTTAGATTGTTTATTTGATATATACTACTAATCATGTGGATCCTAGCTTTTCAATGTTTTTTTTTTCTTTTATAGCTAAAATTATTACCAAAAGATTGCCAAAATTTCATTCGTCGAGAGGACGAATTTCAACTAAAGATTAGAATAAATTAAAACCTTTCCATAATAATTCTAAAGGTGAAATACTTTCTACTAATATCTTTGAGATACAAGAAGAATCTAGCCAACAGGAGAGTACATCTGTATCCAGTTTGCCTTGCCATTGACTGCGGTTAATCCTCTACAATAAATACAGCCGCCAACAGAAGTTGCGACCGGGGCTGCCACTACATCTAATGCTATTGCTAACTTTTTCACAAATTCATTATCTATCCAATCTGCAAAATCTGCACATAGTAAATATAAAGAAATCTCTTTTAAAACTCAAACGAAAGTTTATTTGACATCGATACTTACTTGTAAACGTTTAACCAGATCTGCTTCAGTACGATCTGGATTACAAAAAACTTCATCGCAATCAGCAATACCCAAAGGATATAAACTAATCGACGTTTCTGTTCCAAACAAAACTTGCGAGTACTACATGTAAAAAGTGTCGCACCCTCAGTAGTAAGTTTCTATAATGGGCACAGGTACCATAAAAAGACTAGCAGAACAACTAGAGCAAGTTTGTTCTACTTGTATGGCAAAAACATATTTTCATACAAGTGAAAAACGAAAGAATCTTGATGTAAGTTCTCGTTTTGCTTATGTTGCTCATTCTGACGGTATACGTAAGAGTGGTTTAAGCAGATTGTGCACCGTTATGTATTTACCCCCAACCACTTACAGCTCGGTTCTTCACTAGTATAATAAAGATACAAATTCTTTTGAAGTGACAAATCTGGAAACAAACCTGTATAAATATACTTTAGAAAATGATTTAGATAAGATTGACATTAATACATTGACAAATCAAATGTTAGCCAATGTTACTGCGTAAATCGATGGTACTTAGCAAAAACGTGGTCGGACCTCTAAAATTGAGTTGTATTTGCAATATGCTGTCCAAAGTATATGTCAAGAATGTACATAACATTCAAGCGATAAAATAATTAATGAGTGGTATAAAAGATATAAATGTCAAATATATAAATCAAGAAATGTTTTTTGCTTATTATTTGTGATGCACTTTTTTTTTTTATTGAAAAACACCTGTTGAACTAACTCGCATTTTTCTCAGTTAACCCTAACCGGTTCACATTTTGTCGTGTAATATTTAGGAAAAAACTATTGATTTGAAACTTTGACAGCTATGCCAAATCACTATTTTGCAGTCAATGACGAAAGGAAATTCAAAATGATTTTAGAGTTAATTAAAATCATGTTTTTCCCCTGAAAATTGTTCTTTTCAAAAAAAAAAAAAAAAAAAAAAATCGTGTCATTGATTTATAATTATAAGGGTTTATAATTTGAAACTTATTAATGTAACATTTATATTGTAGATGTTGATATTTCTCTTAAACCTTTACGCGGCAGAAAATTTTACTATTAAAATTACACTCTGACCGCAAACAAGAGGCGCAAAAATTGTTTTTGGTATAATTTGGGTACTAGAATAAATAAACTATTTACTCACAAAATTTTGTCTGTATCTTTCTTACTATTGATATTATTCACCTTTAAGAAAAAGTTATTTTTTTTTTTGGTTTTGACTCATCCACGACCTTAAAGGATTTAGCGTTGAATTAGAATAATTACGGCAGTATATTCACTAGCCTACCACGTTAACTTTAAATGTTTATGGCATGGTTCACGGGGCATTAATTTTGTAACGAAAATAATAAGAATTTTCTTCAATAACAAACCAAAATCTGTACCTCTCATGTGAGAAAATGCAGTTGAAGGACTTTTACAAAAAGGCAAAGGAACAAAAAATAACACCAACGCACGTTAAATATTTGATTGTTTATTTGATGAATGAATTCTTTGTTTTAGCCCAATGAGTGATACTTTATATTTTCCAACAGAAATAGTAGATTAGGCCAAGGAAAAACATTTTTCCTGTTTAGATAAAAAATATGCAATTAAGTGTGACATATATGGCCGTGTACTAAGTAGGCCAATCAGCTACCAAATAAAAGCTTGTTTTCATGCCTGCATTTCGATATTATTTCGCTTCTCTTATTGAACAAGATATCCTTTGTCGGTTAAGATTTCAGTTTTTTCATTAAGCATAAGTTCATCTGTATTTTTATGGATGAGAGAAGTATGTTCAATTGACATTTTAATCTAAGCCTCTCTTTTGGATTGACATTCACCTTTCAGGAGCTCTTCGTAGATATCACATGCTATTTCCCGAACTTCTTCCAACGTTTTGCTATTATTAAAGCATTTGATAACAGCACAGTTTGCTGGACCAATAATGAAATGTTTATCTTCTATAATTTTCTTCTATTACTTTCTACTATTATTATTGCTATATAATAAAAATAGGTATTTGCTGCGAGAAATAAAATTAAATAAAAAATGACAACGTAATAATGTATATATTTCCTATTGTAAATATAATTTAGGTTTTATATATATTTTAAATAAAAGTCCTATATTCTAAGGAAATAACTCTCAGATAATAACTCCTTGACTTTGCTTGATAAATTGACTTCGTAGCTACAATTTTTTGATTTCCATCGACATCTAACTAATTCCAGCCCCCACACGGAACTAGAGCGTGGCTGAGGTCTGTTTGGTGTAGTATTACGGTGTGTATTGTATTTATAACTACAAGCTAAGAAAAAGTGAAATAAGTTAACCACGATTCAAAGTATGTCATATTCTATGACAAAGATGTAGATCACTTCTAATGTTATCATTTCTTGAGGGTATAATGAAGTGGTACCACAAAAAAAATTTTAATAATTAAATATGAAAAATAAACAGAATTTTAACGAAAACTAAATCCAATAACGAAAGAATTAATAGCAAATAATATATTAAAATAAATTTGATGAATATACAGCTATATATATATAAATATACATAATGAAAAAATAAATTATTTTAAACATTTTATAAATACAATTTAAATATTAAGTGTTTCTTTTGCAGCAGCTATAACTTCTTCTGGGTCCTTCAGCTTCAACTGGAATACAGAAATTTTATAAAAAATGTTTAAATTTTAATAAACTATTTGTTAGCGCAACATGGAAAATCTCAATAAAAATATTTTTCTTCAATAATCTCAATCTATTCAATATCATTTGCAAAATTTCACAAATGTTGACGGATAAAGTCCTTGAAAAGAAAATTATATGGGAACCAAAGGCGTCACAAAAAAAAAATAAAAAAATAAATAATAATAAAAAAAATAATAATACGGTACCTCAGGAATAGGGTATTTTGAAGCATCTACAGCATTTTGACGATTAAAATCCTTCATTTCACCGCATTTAGCTATGTCTTCAACCCACACACCAACAAAAATATGACCTTTGTCGAGATGATAAAACTTCCCATCACCATGCTTTTTATCAGCTCGCCACTCTCCTTCGTAACGGTTTTCATTAACTAATAAACAATTAAAACATCGAAATTATAAAATATTCATTTCCTTGCCTGAAAAAGACTTTATGATATTCAAAACTTGATCCGAGATACCATATTATTTCATCTGATGGAGAAGTCCAGTTTCCCACACCTTGTCGAATTCCTTGTGCACTCGCTATCATTTCACTGTAAATACCAAGGAATTGATAGACACTTTTACAGATGACAGAAAGAGCATCAGCAGTTGCACTACAAGAACGAAAACCATATTGATGATCAGAAAACAGATTGAGAGACTCTAAATCCCGAGTAATACATGGGTTAATCAATGATTTGAAGACTTTACTTATGACCGAAAGGAGACAGATCGCTCTACAGAATTTTTGAATACTGAGACAACAGATGACAACTTCAGAGAAACAGAGAGATTTCTGGAGAGCACTTTTGTAGTATAACTACAGCAATTTCATCAGGGTCAATAGCTTTAGATCAAGAGTAGTGAAAAAATTTACAACAATTTCGTTTGATATGTTGAGATGAGACAGATTAGCATCAGTCCTAGGTGAAAGTGTAGCAATATGTGTCTCATCATCATCATCGGGAATGGAGTTACTGCTGTACAGTTTAGCAAAGTTATGCCTTATTTCTAGCTAAGGTCATGACCTGAGGTTCATTGAAAAGTGGAGGGGTTAAAGACTTACACTTATTTAAGGCATGTCTTTAAGTCTTTAGTCTGGTACAATTAATTAAGAAATACTCCAAGATTTCACATAGTATGGATAAAATATTTAACAGAAATGATGTAAAAGTCAGTTAGTTGTATGAAAAACGTGAACATCATTACTTCCTCCCAAAAAAAAAATCTGCAATTCGCAACCAACCAAAATATTCATGCAATTGCCGTAATAAAACCAATTGTCCACTAGATAATCCACTAGATAAATGCCTCACACTAAAAATCCTACTGAATAAAAGATCTGAATTTATTAGTAAATGTGGACATGAGAATAAACTGATGATAAAAAACGTGAAAAAGATAGAAAACATCGATTAATTTTTTTTTTTGAGTTTGTTTAGGCTTTTACTTTATACTTTATTATTATTAATCGTTTGATTATATACATTTCCTTTGTTTTTAAGGAGAATAATAACACCTGATTATTCCTAAAAGTATGAAAATCAGTGTTGTGTGAAAAGCTCCGAATTTTTCGATATATGCATATAGATATGCACGTACATACACACACACATATATACAAACACACACACACACATAAATATATATATATATATATATATTGAAAAAATGCAAAGCACAAACATTTTAAACGCACCCTATGCATGTTTTGTTGGCTGCTTACAAAATGATCCAATTAATGATCTAGAAGAGATATTTCTGTTCACTTACCTAAACGTAGCATTCCATTTCCATTTCTCATGTCTGCAAACCACTCTCCTTCATAGATAGATCCATCGTTATAATACATACAGCCCCAACCACTGCGCATATTTTCACTCCATTCTCCCTCATAGAAGCTTTTCTCACTGTAAAAACATGTGCCATGTCCCTACAACAAATGACATTACCAAGCTATGAAAAATATATTTTGTTTATAACTGAAAAATTTTAAATCTATTGAGCTGCTTTTCTGTAAAATTACTCACATTATTATTATTTGAACCGCAAAGCTATAATTTCTGAATAGTTTACAAAATTATATAATATATTCTGGCAATTTTATTTGAAAATTTACACAAAATTACACATTCAGAAATCTCAAAAACTTTTCAACTACACAACCAAAAAACAGCTCTTAAAGGAATAAACACAATTAGTAAAAAAGAAAAAAAAAAAAAAAAAAAAAAAAAAAAAAAAAAAAAAAAAAAAAAAAAAA
>JAUZNK010055704.1:0-15431 GCA_035046665.1 Euphysa ruthae
ATACATACATACATACATACATACATACATACATACATGCATACATGCATACATACATACATACCTAACATACATAACATACAAAACATACATAACATACATAGATAACATACACTACATACACAACATACATTACATACATACACACATCATTAAAATGAAATGTTTAATAATTATAAAATTATATTATGTTTCATATTAATCAAATTGATTCAAGTAATTAGTGAAAAAAAATAAATGATGAATTTAAATTATTAGTTTGATTGTTTAAAAGTCTTTTAAAAGTTCTCTTCTCCTACTATCTTCAAGGTGGACAAAGTCTAATTTGTCCAAGATTTTTTTTTTTTTTTTTTCTTAAAACTTTTCTTTTTTTTCTTTTTTTTTCAATTTTAATTATTAGCAACACATTTCTTTGAATATCTAATATCTATTCTAATAGTAAGGCAGCTGCTTAATTTTGAGTGTGAAGGATCGTTTAGGCTGTTGTTTCATGTTTGTTTTTCGAGCAGAACTCCTTGGAGAGAGTTGCAAACTTCCCAAAGCTGTTGCTAGTTTTTTTTTATCAAAAATTGTTTAAATTGGTTCTAGTAGTAGATGCAAGAATTTCAGATCTAACAAATTGAGAGTTATTTTTTTTAAAAAAAAAAGTTTGAAAAAGATTTAAATTCAACATTGTAACAATCACAATATAAACAATGAAATGGTACATAAACCTCTGAGGAAATTATTAATGATAAGGTTGGTTTTTCTGATAATAAAGGGAATAGCAAAAAATACTAAGAAAGATACTAAAAGCAGCAAAAAAAGAGTCCCAAGTGCGAAGGAGGTAAAGGTGTTTGATATGAGAATGGAGTATTTAGTTAAAATTAGACATAAACTTTAGTTTTATTTGTTTAGTTTGCGATTTCTTCAATGTTTTATTTCCAGTGTTCTTCACCTTTTTAAAAAGCATGTGTTTTCATCTAGTAAAGCTTTTACTTAAAATACGGAGGAAAGATTCTGGCAACCTTATCAAATATTCTATTACTTTATTGGATGTCTGTGAACCAATGGTTTGGTGGTTAGCTTTCGAGCTACCAGACAGAATGTTAGTGATTTGAATCCACATCTAATTTTAAGCTTATGAAACGCTGTATAGCAGTATCTACCTCTAGATACAATGTTAATGTAGGCAAAAAGTGATTCACAGTAACTGTTTATTATATTTTACACATTTTTTGTTCTTTGTTGGATTTATTTGTTAATTTTAATCTGATTTATGTATAAATATATTTGTAACCAAAATTAAATAGTCAAGTTTAATTGGTTTGCTTCAAGTAAATGCTTTTGGATAGTATTGGAAAGTATATTCCGAAGTGGTTTGTTGAATCATGGTATGGTTTTCATTTCTCTGTAAAATATAAGATCATGATAAACGATATTTATTTTGGAAACTAATCAATACACTTTAAGAGTAGTTTGGATCAAGTTTAACGTTTTTATAAAAAATATATTTGTATTAATTTTGTTGATTGATAATTTAATCTTTTATGTTTCTTATAGATTTAGCAAATGTTGTTTTCCATTTTAATTCACACGGTCAGAATTATAAGAACAATTCCAAGACTTTATGTCTTTAATAAAACAAGGTAAGTGCTACTCTCTAACTTACATTTACGTTTTTTACATATAAACAGAGATTGATTATTTTTTATACTGTTATTTCAAAAAAAAATTGATTTTTTAGAGGAATTTATGTTGACAAAAAAAGAAAATTAAAAAAAAAAAAAAATGAAAAAGTAGTACTAACTTTTGTCATTACTGAGAAATGGATTATTAATCATCTAAACTTTTTTTTAATTAAAATAGTTTTTACACAATTACTCTGCTGCATTCTTGTCTGAAAATCCATGCACACTAGTGAGTTTTGACTGATACTTGACTTTTAAAATCAACTTTAGTTCAAAATTTATTTGCGAAAATTTACCTTAAGGGTGGTGGCCTGCATAAAGAAAAATCTATGCGCACTGTCTAGAATATTGAAATTGAAATGGGTCACTACTGTCTATCTGATCTTTACAAAAAATGGTTCTTAAGAAACTCCACAGAAAAATCAGACTTAACAATTTTTGTATGTTGTATTATTGACTAAGATGAATTATATCCAAATAAATTTACGTCATCTTTGATGTAATTGTAATTATACCATCAAGCAAAATGATCAAGCATAAATGATACTACCCTTCGATATTTTCATAAAATTTAAATCTGTCGAAAATTTCCAAACATCAAAAGAGAACTTGTAGTTTTGTCTCCAATTTCTTCATGGTACAGGCTGAGTTTTAGGAAACGGTAACATCAAAAATATGTACATTAAGGACATCTTGTAATCCAGTATGCTCTCACATTACAATACAAAAAGCATTTAAAATTTATCGTAAAATTTAGAAAGACAGAATTTCTCATAATTTGTAAATTTTAATTTGGATTGGCTTACCTTCTTATTAATTGATATTATTTATAGTAGTATTGAGATAAATATGGCTATTATTTTTTCAAGTATTTAATGTATTTAGCGGATCTTTAGGAAAATATTTAAAAAAGAAGCTTACAAAAACGCTAAATATCTTACGTTATCTGGTCATTGACACATAACACACTTGTGTTATATGTTTCCTAGTAATAAACAGTTGCACTCTAAACTTAAAATATTACGTGGTTAAAAATTTTATTGATATCGTTGTACTATTTCTTTTTTTTTTTTTGATTTTTTTTTTAGAAATCTCTCATCAGGAGGAGTCATGAAACCAGTAAATATACTAATTAAAACAGACAGCTATGTTGATTACAGACTAACATATGATTATTTAGCATCATTATTACTAGATGATACGTACACAGTCTATCAACTGAACCAACAAAATTTTTCCAAAGGTCTTTGGATGGACTCATGTGCAATCTTGTTTTACTGTAGAAATAGTTCTCTGACTATCAATAATGATGGTGATGTCAATGGTTTTCTGGAAGATTACTTAAAGCTGGGAAATATTATATTGTATGGCGAGGAAGGGGAAGATTCTTTGATCTCTGCAATGTTCACTCGTTTAACTTTGAAAACTGGTAATTTACTTCATTTGCAATTTTTTCATAGTTACCAGTAAATATTTATTGCTTTTTACTAAAATTTTTACATGCAGATTTTGAAAAAAAAAATTTTGATTTTCTGCTATTCATTGTTAAGATAAAAAGATTATTCTTGGATGCATTTTTGAGGTCAAAAAGTGACATCTTCAATCCGTAGATGTGAGGTCAAATAAGGTGAAATTATATTCCGAAATAAACAAGTAATCTTATGCGCATCGAAATACGGATTCAACATTTATCATTATTTCAGGTTCAACAGATACAGTTAGTGGAGGATGACTACTAATTTTTGGCTTATTTTTCACTTAAAATGGTGACAACGCTACTTTGAAATACTGATGCCACCTCAAAATGATGTCTCATTTGAAATTTTGGTATTTTGCTCATAAAATGATGTAACCACCAGAAACGGTCCTCCCTTATTTATTTTAGTTTATAACACAAAGATTTCAACTAATTCGCATACCTCTGCACCATGAAATGCACCAATTTTAAAGTTAGAAAGATTGTCTTCTTTTTTCGCCCACTTTGATCTTTGTTGTATAAGAGAAGTTTTCTTGCATGAAAGACAATTTTTTTTTCTTTAGCCTTTGTTTGCATGTATTCCTTTGCAAATTTAAGTGCTTTTTTAATAAGATTGGTTTTGTTGATTCATGGGAAGAAATCTTTGATATCAAATAGTAGGAATTCAGTGTTATTATTGCTATCACCATCGTCATTACTGTTGTTGTCGTTTTTTATTATAATTAATTAATTATTCTCGTTAGTAATAGTAAAATAGGATTGCAGTTTTAAATTGTTATTATTTGTATTATTATTATTGTTTCTATGATTATTACTACATGTTCATCTTCTTATCATAAAGAATTAAAATAGTTGAACACCTAAAAAATAAAAAGCTTAACCTCACCCCAAAACCTCTAAGCCTTTTTTTCGTAACACTGTTATGAGCGTGGTGGCACGTTTCACCACCAACATCCAACAAGTGTGGAATATCCTTACTCAAAAAAGTTTCTAAATTTACCTCTCATATAGTTAGTAGAATGGGATAAATTAGAAATAATAGTTGTTGTCAGTATTTCATCGTTTAATAAAATTGTTTTCAGATGATTGGAAAGGTTTACAGCATTAACAATGACAAATGAGTTTGAATTTTAATGTTGAACAATGACACACCTAAGCTCTTCAGAGTAGTAGGAAACAATAACACTAAATATTTTTTCATGAACATTTGAAATGGATTTATCAACATTGAAGGAGAAAAACGATTTTTTTAAACTAGTTACGACCTCGTCACTGATGTAAGCTGCTAAACCCTCACGCAATTTGTAGGATGCAGTACTTCTTGCCATATTTAAATACCGCAAAATTTTTGGAATCTTTAGAGAGTTCCTGTGCAAAGTGTATCAATTTTGGAGCCTTGAATGTGTGTCCCGCCATGAAAGAAACCACAAATGCCTCGGTGTGGGCTTTTCCAACTTGTTACCCTGCTATTTTGAGTAGATACGTCTGGTTTCTCACATCAGACACATTTAAAGCTGTGCCGTACGCAACACTGCAAGGTTGTTTCCAAGGAATTAGTAATGCTGGAAGACGAAACAAAAAATGTTGAAGTCAATGTTGTATTTGTTTTTTATTAATTTTTAATTTTTGTTGGTGTTTTTATTTTTAGCATAATTTTTTAGTTCTTTTTTCCCACCGCTTTGATGGCAGAGTAAATTGTCACAAATGATACATTTCTCTGTCAACGTATTCTATTGTGGAATGTTGGCGCAGATGTTATTTTTGTTAACATGATATTGAGAGAAGGATTTATGAAGATGGAAGGATTACCTTGACTATAATTTTTTTAAATATATAATTAATCCTAATCAACACATATTCATTAACAAAAAGGTTAGCTGGAGACTAACAGAATGTATGGAAAATATGTAATAGACACATATTCTGCATCTGCACGCTTTTAAAGTGTGCAAAAATGTCTGTCTGTGTCTCGTTGTAATATAAATTTTAATTTTTTTACATAAAAATAGAACAGCGTGTTTCTCTTAAACAAAATGAGTGGTGGTTTCATGTAATAAATATAATAATAACAAATGGTAAATAATAATAATAGTAATGATAATAGCGACTACATGAATAAGAAGAAGAATCATGATAATGATAACATTTAACATTAGTAATAAATAATTTTTATAAGAATATATTTTACAACATATTTATAAATCTCAAGATTGAATTTATTTTCGGTTTTTATAACACAAAAGTTATGTCTCCTGGCAATGCTATAATCAAAAGCACATAAAAAGTCTAAGAAAAGAATGAATGTTGAATATGCTTGGAATTTCTGTAATAAAAAAAAGCGACGCTGTTTTGTCTGCAAATCATCACCAGGGCACCATCGCTTCCAAAAACCCACATTTTTTCTTTCCAGTTTAAATTTATACTGTCCATAAATGTTATGCCGCTTTGCCATTTGGAATATCTATAATTCCACCAAATCATGTTACTGCTGAGCCGTTAATTAAAACCAGATCAAATATGAATTGCTGAGTGGATATCATTGCAAACAACATGGGCTATGGAAGAAAGAGCTTATTGCAAGAATTGTTCAGATGTTTATTTAGCTTTTTCAACAATATATAGGTCGAAAAATTTTAAAAACAACAGCTCATGAGTTATTTTATTTTATTATATTTATTGAGCGACTTTTCGGGAGACAAACTGCTCCCATCATCAGGCTAGTTACAATGATCAGTCTTAGAGTTTATATAGGTTTTTCGTAGGCTCAAAATTGAGTGTAAACAAATTGTGCGGACCGTTGAGGAAGATTAGTTAGTAGAGTGAGTTTGCGGACTGATGAGGAATGTTCATAGCACCGGACTCATCTCCTCGACCTCGATGAGTCAGAACCTCGACTCATCTCGCGAAAAATCAAGGAAGCCATTCAGTAAGCCTGAAAAAAATTATAAAAGATATTCAATCTAAGTTTTTTAAATAAAAGTGCATAGCTATATGTTATACAAAAATTATGTATTTTTATTAACGAATGGCGTTTGTACATTTTTTCTTTAATTATTGAAAAAGTCACATGAAAAAAATTTTTGAACTGATTTATTTTAGTTGCGGTGTAAACAATGTTAATAACTATCTAGTATACCTTTGCTCAATCTTCTTCGTTTGTTTTTTGCAAGATTTATTAGTCCTGTTGTAGGGTTGTTTGCAAAATTTTGTTTCATGATCTTTGAGTGGTATGAAATAGTTTTTGGTACTTTTAATGGAAATTTGTTTGATAAAATCTGTTTTAAATAAACAAATTTTTCATTCCTTATTGATCTTGTTATTATATTGTTATTATTGTATTTTTGGTATGTAGGGGATGTAGCTATGTATGGCGTTAAAGTGGAAAATTTTTGTCAAGATGGCGAAAAATTATTTTAACAAATTTTATAATAACGCAATTGCTGTTGAGAGTTTAAACCACGTGATGTTACTTTTTCTTTGTTTTCAATTCTTGTAAATGCTTTACTGGGTTTATAACTTTGGTGTTATATCTGATATATTATATTTTTGGAATCATTGTTGTATGAATTTCTAAAAGCTTTTTCATTAGGCAATAATTTAGAAAGGCATTTTTCAATTGAGAGCGGGCGTTGTTTGGTTATACTTGGGGAGTGATTATTTTTTATATATACATATATGATATTTTTTCAACAAGTTTTTGGTATGTAAACTATCATTTAGGTTAAGGACGGCGTCAAGAAAGCTTACCACTTAACGATTTCTAAACCATTGGCTTTAAATATCTTTTGAATTTTTTTTTCACCGAAACATTGGTTTATCAAAAATTCTCATTCTCATTCCAGGGCTAATTTATTAAACATATATATGATGAAGTAATTTTTTTTACATTTTAGGAAATTTTTTTGAATATTTTTTTTCTCAGTCATCATAATTTCTATCACAAACAGTTATTTACGCCTGCTTTAAACACTTCAAGGAAAATCGGTATTGACTGTAACGTTTTGGATCTTAATATGCGTGTGTAGCCGATGGGTCTTATCAATTGATAGAACATTTCAGCATTTTAAGCAGCTGGATGCTCTTTCTAACAGCAACTTACTTAGGGTACTATAGGAACTAGGTCTTTTTATATAGGCCCTCATGTTAGGAGGAGACTTTCCACCCAAGGTTAACCACCATCCTATAGCAAAGTGAAATGTCTGCCTCAGATATCAAACTGGCATTTACCATGAACTGCAGTAAAAATATTGCATAAAATTGCCCGAAAAACTGTCTAACTGAGCCAAATTGTAAAGATATTCGTATATATTTTTACTTTGCACAACATGAAGTTTTTTTTACATGAAAAAAGGTTGTGTTATGGCTTGGCGTTAATTTTATAACCTACTTCTTATTTAATTAAATACATTTAAATCTTGTTTAATGAGAGGATTTTTTATATTTCATGCTTATTTAACTTAAAGAAAGAGAATCTTAATTTACACAAAAAATTACCATTAGGTTTGTGTGTGCAGTGCTATTCAAATCCTCTATAAAATCAAAAATATTTCCAGGTGAAATTTTGTGAAATCTTTAAGTTTAACCTTTATTTGTTAGTATGATTAAACAGTTCTGTACTCTAAATTTCAGATAATGAATTGTTTTCTGAAAATTCTGTTAATATGTTGATGCAATAAAAATTTGTAAGAACCAATCCTTATATCAAGCATTATTCAATTGGCTAGCCAATTATTATGATTAGTAAATAGTCTGATAATAATGAATATTTGGTATTATTTACAGCAAACCCTCAGAGCAGCTTCTTATGACCTTTATGTTAATTTATGTTTATTGTTGTAATTTCTAGAAACATGCCCATATGAAATGTTTAGTTACACAGAAAAGGAAGGATGCATCTACAGACTGCCATGGCACTTGACCAGTAGTAACAAGGAGGATATTAATAATATATTAAAGAAATCTGGCATAAAAGTAAAAAAAAATACGGATGTTAAGCAGTGTGAAGTGATAACGCAAAGAAAATCTCCTGCATACCTGTTTTCATACAACACAAATACCAAAGTTAGTGTTTTTTTTTTTTTTGCTACAATTTTATGCTCTTTCTGCGAAGAGCAATATTTCTATTTCACTTATCCTTTTTTTTTTTTTTTTTTTTTTTAAGGTTTTATGAAATTTTCTGATTTATTTTAATCCTCCAAATGAGATCCTGGATATTTAAGTTGATGTAAAACTTGTTTGATATTTGATCTAATAAATCAAGGAAAATTCATATAATATAAAACTATTTCACTTTTAATGACTGAGTAAATTGCATTTTATCTTTGCATAACCACCTTGATTTCTTTATCCTGAAAATATAAAATTGGTTTCCTGTGTAACTTCTAAAAAAAATTCTTTTCAAATACGTTGATTTCATACTTTCACGAAATTCACTCTCCTGGGAAAAGACGAGTAAGTCAATTCAGTATGAGCTAATACACTTAAATTTTTGTACATGGATGTGCATATTCTACATCATTTACAAAAAAAAAAAAAAACATTGTTTTTACTCTCTGTTTTTCAGTTTTATTCTTGTTATTTCACATGCAAGCAAATATTTTTTATGCTCTTGTTAGAAATGTATTCTTCCAGTCAAGTTTTAGGCCTTTTTTTTCTCTTATTTCATTAAAATGAAAGTTTTAAACATTTTAATGAAAACCGCTACAATACAAAGAAAATTTATGAATATTAAAAATAGATAAAAAAAAACTACTGTGCAATGTTTCATGACCTATTCTTCTTTATTTGGGGCTTTAGGGTACCTGGGTAATTAAATACCTTACCCCTTGTGGTGTGGATCATGTATATATTTGGGATAATAAAGTGCTAAAAATGGGGAATCCAATTAAAACATACCTGGAATTATTTAGATATTTTCTTATTTTTTGTGTGTAATTGGGAAATATGAATTTATAAGCAACTGGAAATATTGCATATGACAAAATTTTAAATTTTTTTAGTGTGGCAACAGTTTATACAGCTATTTCAATGTCTGACAGAAGCTTATTTCAAAGTGCTACATGTATTTCAAATATGTGTACAATATTTTAAAGCGTAAAATCACAAAAGCGAATTAATAGAGCATATGGGTTAAAAATTTGCGATGGATTAACTACAAAAGCGAGTTAACCATTGTTAATCCATCATTGAAAAATTTTTTCAACTCTGATCCTAGCAAACGAGCCACTGAAATAGTTTTTTTCTCATAAGAGAAACCCAGGTTAACATCCAAAATTATTCTTTTACCTGTCAATTTAGCAGATGTTCATTTTAATTTAAATGACTTGAAATAACTTAATTTTAAATAATAATTAAAGGCTAAAAAATCAAATGGAATGCAGGGAATGTGTCTTATTAATAGATTATATCCTTTCCTACCTCAAAAGTCATTGTTAACTATGTCATGCCTCATTTGGGCTATTCTGATATAAGTTATTACAGGAGTAATTATTGGGAATTAATTTGACATGACGTGAAATAAAGTACCTTGAACTTGAGCTTGAAAGTCTTATTGTTGGTATTGCAGAGTAATTTATTTTCATAATATTTCCCATGAAAAATGACCTGAGTGTCTTTTAGATTTAATACCATCCAGACACACTCATGTAAATCCGTTCGTTTAAATTGTTTTATCAAGTACAAGCAATTAAAATTATTATTGTTCATTTTCATTTTTTTGTGGTAATACTGGGAACCATTTGGGTCCTGAGATACTCACCATCAGTTAATTATACCTAAAAATTAACTTCTTAGATTCTGAAACTCAACTATGCTATAATTGATCCAAAGTGCCTTAAGTTTCTTAAACATTTGCGACTTTGTCTATACAAACATAACTTTAGATTTATTGACACTATAAATCCTTTTTGCAACTTGAATTACTCAACAAACCAAGACTGAAAATACTTCTCACTATCTCCTACACTCTCCGTTCTATATCAATATTCGTGAAACATTTGTTGACAGCATAACTGATTTGATTTGGCCAATTACAAACTTTTCATATGACAATATCATTGAACTTCTTTAATATAAAAAGAGACTAATGCATCAATACTTAAATGTACTATAGTTTAAACTGAAGCATCAGCAAGATTTGATACTCCCCTATTATCTTGGTAAGGTGGTTTGAAGCCCACCTCTTCTGCATTGTGTAAATCATACTACTGTTAAATGAGTTGTAATTTCAATTAAAAGTATAGGCCAAGGAAAGAAATACAATAGAACAACAATAATATTTTGGAAATCTGCGGACGACAGCTAATAATACTTGCTATAAATGAGTAATAACTTTAAATAGAAGTTTTTACTTCTATTTTTCTGATGGAAAGAACAACAACAAAACAATAAAATTTAAAGACCTGTGTAAGAGAACTAGTATAGTGCTTTCACTTGCATTCATGATGTTTAAAACCTTAAAAGATCAACTGAAATTTAAAAAAAAAAAAAATCATTTGCAGTAACAATCAATCATATTGGCTGCATATAATATGGTATACTACAAAGCATAAATTACAACTTAAAAAATAATATTTGTACAAATTCGTACTTAGCAAAGAGAACCAGCGTAAAACAGCAAGAACATGCTGTACGGTCAAACAAATCCACAGGTGTTTTACTTTGTATTGCTATATATATTATTTCCAATATATAATGAGTAAAAAACAAATAATTATTAAATAATTACTATTTTCAATTTAATTTTTTTTTTTTTTTTTTTTTTCACTTCCAATTGGGAATTCTTACTCAATTGTGGAAACCGTGTTATACACTGTACTATCAGGCTGGCTAACGCTCTGATCCTGTCACCGGATAGTGTTACAGATAAAAAACCATTTAAATATTTTGATATATCTCCACAATGTCAATTAAATAAAGAGACTAAAGTTGTGATTGGCCCCATCATCATATGTAGACAATTGAAGAATAAGATGGCCAACATAAGTATCTAACTTACTGGTTGTATAAAATATTGTGCATGTTTTTTAAATTTTTTTTTTTTTTAATTTATTTTTTGCTTCTAGATCACTGATTTGTTTGAGTTACTTAATGATGAGGGGTTTTACATTAAATTTCAAGAATCACTTATTCGGTTTTATAACACAGATGTAGAATTGAAAAATGATGCATATATTCAAATAATTACTGATACCAATAAAAGCATTAGTTTTAATTCAAAGCTTTATTTTACTAATCTAGAATCAAACACTTATGGAAAAAATATTATCTATACAGATATTATTGATTCAACACAAAATATTTTCATTAGTATGAAACCAAATGTCATTAAGTGTGATGGCTTACTTGTAACAGCGCGTCAACAAACTTCTGGTAAGGGTAGAGGTGAAAATCAGTGGCTTTCTCCTATTGGATGTATGATGTTTTCGCTTAATATTTCAATAGATTTAAACAGTAACTTGGGTAGAAACTTACCTTTTATACAACATCTTGTTGTTGCAGCATTTGTTCACTCAATACGTACACAGCAAGGTTACGGCTGTCTTCAACTTAATATTAAATGGCCTAATGATATATACATTGGAAGATGTAAAAAAATTGGTGGTGTTATTGTTAATAGTGTGCTTTTCGATAACAAATTTAAGGTTACTGTTGGCCTTGGTGTAAACATTGACAACGAAGCTCCTACTGTATGTTTGAATAGTTATATTAGAGAATGGAATATGAACCAAAGTGCAATTTTGAATGAACTAGCTATTGAAGAAGCTTTAGCTAGAACAGTTAATACGATAGAGAAATTTGTTGATTTATTTCAATCCGAAGGAGTGGATGCTCTAAAAGAAATATATTACAAATATTGGCTGCATAGGTAAGTCAGATATTTGATTTCCCAAGGAATTTTATTATTTTGTTTTAAATGAAAGATTTGCACTTTATATGAGTTCAAAATATATATGTTATTTCTGCAAAAAAATACTATTGCCTTGGGTGATGTTGAATAAGTGACATATGAGTATGATTCTAAGTTGAATTTTAATACAAGCACAGGTAAAGTAAATTAAATTTTGATACAAGCTCAGGTAGAGTAAATTAAATTTTAATACAAGCGCATGTAGAGTAAATTAAACCCAACTTGTTTTGAAACACTTATGTCACTATAATAAGTAAGTATTTATACTGCCTTTGACAAAGATACATTTTAATAAACAAAATTAAAACATAAATAAAATTACATTAAAGGAAAGGATAGGCACAAAAATTGTCTGTTATGATAATTTTTCCATTGTGATCCCTTGATACGATACACACACACAAAAAAAAAAAAAAAATAGGAAAAAAAAAAAAGTTAGTTCCTGTTAAAAGTGTTGTAGTTTTTATGGTTCATAACATAATTGAGTTCCGAATCGAGGGACTTTTCCATGATAAACACTTTTTGTCCATCTTTGTTGTACGTAGAGGAGCATACAATTTCTAATTACTTTTTCACAATGGAATTAAAGGGTTGTCAGATAGTTTGAATATTTTCAGACATGTTAAAGTTAGGGTTGAGAAAATAATGAGCAGCTATGCATTGTTTAACTCATTTTGACTAGAAGCCAATAAAAAAGAAATTTTTTAGAGCCTCATTTTAATATTTTTATCATATTGAATTGCTAAGTAGAGCTGTTTTAAATTTTTAGTAACACTTCTGTTTCATTGGAATCTTACAATAACGAAAAAGCGACAATAGTAGGAGTTGATGATATTGGATATTTACGTGTTAAACTTACAAATGGTGATTATGTATCTTTACAACCTGATGGGAACAGCTTTGACATGAGCAAAAATATGATTGTAATGAAATAATAGGTAATTTTTTGTTATTTCGTGTTATTTTTCATATCTTTATCTAATCAAAGATTAAAAATAAATTTTTGGAAGATTTGCAAATAAAAGAAATCCTGCTCTTTAAGGCATAAAACTTATATAAATGTTGACAAAACAGAAAATGTATATATAAGATATTAAGTAACTAAAATTGCTTTATTTCAGAATAGTTTTACAAAGTTTAAAAACAAGCTAAAAAATAAGATATTTTGTACCAGTTGAATAGAAAGTGAGTAAATTACTGAAACTTTAGGGATACACCCTCACGTAACTGGTTTGAACAAATCTTCATTTTTTGCATTGTTTTAGTTTATAATAAATTTAATACATATTAGTAAGGATCTAACATTTATTGAAAATTTTGAATTAAAAACTTTCTATATATATTTGTTCTTCAAAAGCACGTTGGCCTTGCCACTTACAGATGATTTTAAAATCAGTAAAACTCTATATGGGTTTATTTTGAAGTATTAGTTGACTTTTTACATCATTCAAAAATTCCATTGATCTGTATTGTAAGTATTGTAATAAATTCTGAGCATGTATGAACTTCCACGTTAATATATTTTCCTGTCATAAATATACTTATATGTCAAAATTCACTTTCGGATATCCTTTTTACCTTTTTAACATAAAAAAAAAGAAGATAAAATTTCGACCATTTTTGTGAATGTACACCTGTCTATCAAAAAAACACCTATTTTATGCTACAATCCATTAATTTATGTGAAAATATATTATTAATATATTAATATTAATATATTAATTAATCAATATATTATTATATTATTATAAAATATTATATGATTTTAATATTATTTACCAGAGGTTTCCACTAATCCTTTAATATCTTATCGAAGTATATTACTTTGCATGGAGGCAGATCATAATTTTGATATTGAATAATCTTTAGTGGATGTCGGAAAACTTTTCATGAGCACTACACCAAAATGAGCAGACTAGCAGACTGAGGACAAGATGGTGACTAGTGGAATACAATTGGGTATTAAACAAGTCAACCTAGTAGATACGTTTTCATTGTGCTTAGATTTAAACTAAACCATACAGCAACGATGTTTCAAAGGGCATGTAGAAAAACAATTAAATGCTACACTTTCAAACTATCAGACCAAATTATTAAATAAAGTAAAAAAACATATCTTAAGATAAAATGATCATTTTTGGCATAAATTTATGATTGAATTGTGTTGAAATGCATATTTTATGTTTTCTAGCAACAAGTCCATTTTTATTTTATTTTATTTTATTTTGTTATACAAACATTATAGATAACATCCATTATGTCTGTTTTCTTATTTATATGAAATTTGTTGGCGTGAGGTCATCTCAATTTATATGTCTTTTTTGGATATGTATTTTTTTTTTAACTATTGTGTAGGCTTTACGGAATATTTTTTTATTTTTGCCATGATCCTAAGCATTTGCTCTTATAAACCACCCATAACCTTGATGAAAACGTAATACAATTTCATATTAGAAATTATATTTTTGATTGCTATTTAACTTTTAGTATTTTTAGCCTGAAAGTCCTTTATTTTTATTTTGGACTCTAAGATGGATAAGGTGGCGTTGTTTATGTTTTTTTTTTTTCTTTGATTTTTGACTACTAGTGGTACAGATTCTTTTTCTTATCACAAACAGATAGTAGAATAAAATGTTGTCAGTTTCATCATAACCTGGTTCATGGTAGCTTGGGTTCATTATAGCCTGTATTTTTTATGCCATTTTTTTTTTTTTTTTTTAAATAAGGGAAAAAAATTCTCTTCCAAAATTCCTCAAAATTTCAATCAATCAATTTTTTTTTCTTTATTTTTTTATTTTATATGTTAAAGGAAGTTTGTTTTTTTATTCAATTGATTTTATATATTTTGTTTTAAAAGAAACGTTTTTGACTGGACTTGGTTTTAGATAGTCTTTTAAGTTGTTACTGATTTAAAAATTTTAAGTAGTTATTGTTTAGAATTCAAAAAGCAAGATCAAAAGTAGATAGAATTTAACATGAGGTCATAATATATTTCATCCACAAGAAACTGTTATTTGATCAATATAACTAAATTGTCATCATTGATTGTTTGCAGTTTCTTGCAATATGAGATGTTATATTTATTATAGGTTAGTTATGTTATTACTAGAACTTTCATTTTTGTTGTTATATAACTGGTTCATGTTTAGAAAAGAATATGATAGATTAATATTCGAATATGCATTTTTATTTCCACTTGAATTTTTTGGTGATTACATTAGTTGGCATTGCATCATCATATCTGAAACTTTACAGATGCAATAGATTACTTTGAAAAATTTCTTGTGATATATTTGTTCTTTTGTAACAGCTTTTGTAGATCTAGTATTTTAGTGTAATGGTTTTAAATTGAAATTTTTCAAAAAATCTAATATTT
>JAUZNK010055715.1:0-15430 GCA_035046665.1 Euphysa ruthae
GTCAGCAAGCCAAAGTTTATTTTATCACGTCGGATGGACTAAGACATTATCGGTCAGCAAGCCAAAGTTTATTTTATTTTTTCATTTTAGCTTGTTTATTTTCATTTGTAATCCAGATGGATTTAGACTGTTGAATCTTAAATCTGTATGTTTGTATGCCCATTCCACTACTCACTTTTATTTACTGGGAAGGGCTACGAGCCTGAAAATTTCTGGGGAGGGTCAGTTTTTTTTTTGAAAAAGTTTTTTTTTAATACAAAAAATTTTTAAAATTCGCAAATTTGATTACTTTTCAGATTTTTCAAACTTTTGGCCGTTTAACCTTATCCCAAGTGTAAAAAACTAGCAAGATCTGCTAATCTTACATATTTGTTTGTCTCTAATCTTTATACATTTTCTTACGTGTTTTGGAAGTAAGGATTTGAGGAAACTTGGAAATAGAAACAAAATTTTAAGAAAAATTAAATGTTGAGAATTTCGAGGCAGAAATTTTCGAACCATTCATCACTCAGCGTCTTTTTTTGCTAAAAATCAAGTTTTATAGTGGTGACTTGACTGATCATTTAAAGAAAATCTTAGGAAATGACGTTTGGAGAAGAATATTTGGGAAATATGGAAAATATTTTCAGATGAGATTTTGAGGAAAAGATTTGGAAGTAAGAAATTGAAGTAAGTAGTTGAAAATAAAAAGTTTTGAGGAAATTATTTTTAAAGAAATTATTTGGAAATTGGCAGAGTGGTTAAGACTTTCGTTTCTGGCACTGAGGTGTGAGTTCGATCCCATGTAGAGACCAATGCTTTTCTTAAACGTAAGCTCAAATGGGAGCTCTAAGCACACCAGAACCAAACCCGTGAGGCCTTCAGAAATAAACTAGTTTGAAGTTACTTGCTGTGCCCACTTGAAAAAATACGTTTGAAGTACGTTGAAAATATACTCATACCATTCAGCTATCGCGCAATTTTCTGCGATAAGAATTACACGATATAAGCATTTATTCCGAGGTGAGGATTATTCAGCTTTACAAAAAATTTTGCAATGAGAAAAATTAGTCTATAAACTTTCGAAGAAACCTGACACTAAGTCACTCTGAAATTAAAAAACTTTAGGAATTAAAAAGAAACAATGCCTTTGAGGTAAGATTACCTTGAGAAAAATTTATCTCCACATTCCAATTTGAATCAACACATTCGAACACAATTTGATTTAATCTTTTCTTAAATCGTTTAAATTCTTGAATGTGTCACTGTTCCTGGTGATATTAAGAAACACCCTAAGAAACTTTTAGAACTAAAATTTGGATTTGAAACAAGGAAATAACAGAATTAGAACCCTTGCCATGTTTCTTTAGAAATAAATCATGTATTTCAAAAATGATGCTCTTAAAGAAGTTTTGAAACGACTTTTCTCTTTGTAAAAATCAAGATTTCAAAATTGTATTTTGAGCTCTGACAATGGTGCGTTGGCAATTTCTCACTCGATATTTCCTACTTGACAGAGTCCCACGCAAAATTTTCCTATTTGACAATTTCCCACCTGAGCGTTTTTCCACAAGACAATATCTCACTACGACAATCCCAACCGAAATTTTTCCTTATTAATGAAAATTAATAAAAAAAGACTGATATTGAATGCTAAAAAAGGCTATAAAATGAACTATTTTAAATATATACAAACATATTGAAATAAAATATTGAATCTTTTTGTGCAAAGAAACTTTGAGATTTTTCTAAAAATTTATGAAAGTACTTGTTATGTTTTTGTCATAAATCGGCAAAAAGAATTTTTGCCACTTTTTATCTAAGAAGGAAAACCAATAATTCAAAATGCCAGAAAAAAGTAATTGAATCCACACAATGGAACAATGATACACAAGCAACAAATTCAAAGAAAAATATAGAAATACCAAATTAATCTTATAAAATTCTCAGAACAAATTGGTGTACAAAAACAAGTTGCGATTGTTGTCCTAGAGTTTGTACAATGGAAGTTGTTAAGACAACACAAGGAGGAAATAAACTTATATTGGATGAATATATGTATATAGTAAAGAAATATAGTAAAACAACGTGTCGATAAGATGGGCATGCACAAAAGGTAAGAAGGAGATTGCAAGGGCACAGTGACAATGGACAATCCAATGAGAAAAGCTTGAAAATTAAGGCTATACAACCATCGATCAAGTGACGTAGATATTGAGGTAACCAAGTATCGACAAGTGCTGAAAGAAACGTCACGACAAACATTAAAAAGGGATATCCAGCAACTGTAAGCAAAGACATGTCTGGTAGAGCCACACAGTGTTCTGTATTTTAGTAAGTCTTTAGAGTGTCATTACCATATTTAGACTATATCTCAGGCCAATTCATGGAGAATTTTTTACTCAATATTCCCGAAATATCTCATATAAAAGAGCTCTATCTAAGAAAAATTAAAAACAATAGAGATGCTGACAACTGGCAGCACTGATGTCGTGCAACTGGGAAAAAAATCTAGATATCAACCAAATGGGTTGTCAGACAGCTGGGCTATTGAACAATTGACATACCTCACATATTTCGAGGGAACATAACTTTGCATATTTTACCAAAACCACATAGAACATCGCTAGAAAAAGTAGTACTTAAACTTTTTGGAGGATATGTCACTGAAGAATGTGACAAACATTTTTCATTCTAGAATCATCGGAAAAAACTCCAAGGAAAAAAAAGGCCTAAATTATGACATATTTTCCTTTTTTATAAAAAAAACTATTTAACATCGTATTTACATAGTATCAATATTTAAAAATAAAATACTAGCGTTATCATGCTTGTATACATTTTTATAATGTCTAGGCGGAAATGAATTAGTCTAGTATACAATTTTTTTTGAAGGTATAATGCTGAGGTGAGGAATTTCTTTTTTCTTTCTATTTCTCTGAACATATCTGACACTGAATTTTAGAGATTGGTTATAACCGTAAAAGTTACAATAATTTCTTCAAAAATCCTTAGGGTCTCTATAACCCCACATTTGGGCCAACCAGATTTTTTTTTATCGTTTTTGATTTTTTATAGTTTTAAACAAGTTTATTATTTTAACAAAAAAAAGGAATCTATATTTCATAACAATTACTTTAGGGCATTGTGTCACCAAACACGTTGATGTAATTTAAGTTTCGGTTTGAAATATTGTTTATTTTTTACGACCGATCGATAACAATTATCCAGATGATATTTCCTATGAGCGTGCAGTATTTATCTTTTAAAAACCACATGTGAATATAAAAATATTATAACAGCCTGTATTATAACTAAATGTATATTTTTAAAATATATCTTTTTTATTTATTTATTTATTATATAATTTAACTTAACAAGAATCAAGCGAAGGTTAATTCCACATATTTGTTTTGGTCAAAAACGTTCTGCAAAAAATTATTTTTCAACATTGAATTAATTCTCAGTTTCACAAGATTAGTTTTAGTGGATATGTTTTAATGGATATGTTTTCATTGAGAACCTTCAACAAAGTGTTCATCTAAGAAAAAATAATTAAATAATATGTCTTCCAATTTCTTTTTCACCGTAACTTTGTTTACTTTTAAATCGATACACAAAATGAGACGAGGCGAAAGAAAAAATTATGACCTTTTAGTGTCATAAAGTTAGAAGAAAAATTGATTATTAAACTTAAATTGATAATTAGACAATATTTGATTATTTAATATAACATTTGTCCGTTATTATCAGTTAGGCCAGTAAGTTATCACATGAATACTAATGATTTATCAATGACAGACAACTCACCAACCTTTTTTTAATTAGTACAGTTATTCTTACAGAATATTCAGCATTTGGTTATTTTTTCATGAATTATGCAAGGCCAACAAACGCTCTTGTAGTGATAAAGTCTTTTTATTCGAGAATAAGTTCCGAAAAATGTTTCTCTGATACGTAATTTATTTTAAGATCCCTGACAAATATGAAATTTTCCAGGAGTGCATTATATGACTTTTCATAAAATATGTTAAAAATATTAAAATTTATGCTGTGCAATGAAGAATGACGCGAGAAAAAAGCAAAGAACATAAAAGCCGATATCAACTTGGTTCATAATAATTTATGGTATCTTAAAAATAAAATTAAAAAATGTGATTTCATGTTTAGTTTTATTTATTGGCATGTGACTCAGCGGTAGCTCATTTGCTTTACACGCGCTAAGCTTTTGAGCTCTGCCGCGGGTGGTCGGTCATCTTTTAATAAGTTCGAATTTCGATCATCTCCCTCCATTGGGTAAATAAATAATAAAACAAAAGTCGTTAGCCAACACATTTCACGAAGCGTATGAATTTTTTTGTCAAAAAAGCTTAATATTTTCAAGACTGAAATAAATTATTTTGTTACAATTATACAATTTATTTCTAAATTAGCAAAACGTTTTCAGAAATAATTCATGTGACAGCTTCATCTATATATTCCAATTACTCATTTTTGGATTATGCAAACAAGCTTAGTAGTTAATGGTGTTTATAACCATACTGTTAAAAAAATCATTTTTAACGGTCGTTTCAACAGCATGTTTTTATTTTAAATGCCGTTTTTACTGCTGTTTTTTTTATAAAATATGAAACCCTATTTAACTGCATTATAAACTGCATTATTAACACTACTTAAATTTATAACGAAAGGTGTAATGTAATAAACTGTATTTTAATGCGTTATAAACAGCGTTATTCACCGATGAAGAAACAACATGAATGATGTTATAAAATCTTTTAATTACATAAAAAAAAACGTTCGTAATGATGTTTTATAGCAAAATAAAACTATTTTAACTGTTAAATAATTAACTGCGTTATTTAACGTATTTTTAAAAGAGTTAAAGAAAACGTTACAGACAATATACACGTTTTCGCTTAGAGGGTCACATATTTTTTGTCTTCTAGGATAACGCTTGCAATTTTTTTTTCTACTTTTTAGTCTTTTCCTCGGTGCAATTATATATTTACTTAAACACGTGTGCTTAAATTTGCTTTACTTCATAATGCAATTTTCGTTTTAGATATATTACTTTATCAATGCTACTATGTTAAATAATTTACTTCTCCGAAAAGATATGTGCCATTGGTCTAGAGGATTACAAATTAGGTAAGTGTTAATTTCAAAATTAATAACAACTCATTGGTATAACATTTTTTACCGTTTTAAAAAATTCTGGAGAATTGCTTGCAATTAGGGAAGCATTTAAACAGATTTTTTTTTTTTTTTTTTTTTTTTGCACATGGCTTTTTAGTGATTTTTTTTGGGAAAAATTTTAATTACATAACATCAGGCTTTGACAAAAGAAAAAAAAATGTGTGCTGCATAATTACAGTTTTTAAATTCTCTAGCTGTTTTTAGTGTAGTTGATTTTTTTTTTAATTCTATCTTCTTTTATGTTTAAAAAATATGGCTTAAGTATTATTATTAGGCTATTGCATTAAGTAACAATTTTTTGTAAACTAAAATATAAATTCAAAAAATAAAATGGACAAAAATAAATTTTTAAGTTTTTTTAAAAGTTTTGCTTCCTTCATTGAACAAAATTCTTAGATTTTAATTAATCGTTGATTTGAGTTTGTCATGCATTATTTTCTGTCATAAATAGAATTATACACCTGCTACGGAAATTGCCTTTTTTGATGATTACCTAGTTTAAAGACCATCAAACCTTAAAAATTATAAGATTTTAATATGATAAAATATTGAGCCTCAAATTATAAAAATATTTGAACTGCGGTATCTAGTAAGAAAAAAAAACGCTTTTCCTGAACACCCAGAAATTCCCTGTTTTGTTTTCACCTGTGTCTTGAAGTCACTGTTATTATCTCTGGGAGAAGTTCTCTCACAATTTAGCACCATTTTTCAAAATTATGACAAAATAACACCAAAATAAAAGTTATTTTATTGGTTTAGGGAACACTGAAATGCAAATTTAATATCTGATAGGTTAAAATTCATAATGTCCATATAAGAGAAATTACCTGACTTTAATTTGAATGAAAACTAATGTGCAAATAGAGGAAAATATGGAGTTTCAATTATTTTGAGCATTTTTTATTTGATTGATTCTATCATCCTTCTTTTGAATCGGGGATATTCAATAACGTTGAAATAATATAGCTATGCAATCAAGCGAAACATTAAATATTATCTATTATTATAAAATGATCTAAAATAATAGATAAAGAAATATATTTATTTGCGGGATAAATAATATTAGCATTGCTGTGCTCCTTCTAAAGGCCAGACCTTGTGTTATCACAACATAAAAGTCTCTTATTTCTATCTTAATACTATATGCAATTAAACGCCTCAAAATATTTTTTTCTATTCTAAATTATGAATGAAGTTAAAAGACCACTGAGGATGTCATTTTGGCATATATGGCCATCCACAAAAAAATCTCTATTATGGAGCCCAGGTCCTGAAACATGTGAAATAGATGATATTTTTGGGAAAATTGTTATAGAAATGATTTTATATTTTTATAAGTTATCAATGCTTGGGCCTGAAACTTTAAATTGTATTCAAAGATTTTATCCATGGTTCAATCAGTGTCACTTGTTTCTGAAATCATTTGAGGAAAAACATGAAAATTTTTGAAGAATTCTTTCCTTTTTCTGGTTCCCAAATGAAGTCCTTTTAAACCTAAAAACAAAATTTCTGAAAATTTGATTTTATTTTTTATCAAGTTAAAAGACCATTGAAGTTATGTTTTAATCCATTAAGATATCATCCAAA
This sequence comes from Euphysa ruthae, assembly GCA_035046665.1. Lineage (NCBI taxonomy): Eukaryota > Metazoa > Cnidaria > Hydrozoa > Anthoathecata > Corymorphidae > Euphysa > Euphysa ruthae. Next base: position 6,766 of record JAUZNK010055715.1, read on the forward strand.
AGTAATCATTTCCAAGGTCAAAGTCCCAAAAAATTTGATCCAAAAATTTATATTAATATTTAATTTAGCTTGACTATTTTGTTCAAACTTAATATTATTTAAATTTCCAGGTTTAATATTACTCAGTTGGAGGAATGGTGTCGTACCAATCAACTTCATGAACCAGATCTTACAAAACAACTAGAGCCAATCACAGAGATTGTACAAATTCTGCAAATCAATAAGAAATCTTTAGAGGATGTGGATGGAATATTAACAATAGTAAAGGCACTTAATCCTTTACAGGTGAAAAATTTTAATTTTGGTATCATGCTGGTTTACAAAAAATGAGGCAATCCTAGTTCATTCCTTGTTTTACAGACCTAATTAAAGGCTTAAGTCTAGTTTTAAACAAATAAAAATCAAAATACGCTTACTTCCATAACTATTTGTCAGTTTTTCTAAATAAGTATGGCAATTTGAGGTCTAAAAAAATATTTTAAAATGTATTCTCAAATTCTGTTAATTGCCTTTGTTTTAAATTTGCATGCTGTTTGAAGTTCGTTGAAGACAACTTTTGATTTAAATGGCAACCTGTTGAAAACTTTCTTTTTTTGGTTCTAGTCTCAAGTATGGTCACTTTTTCTCCAAAAGATGTTTTTCATTTGATAATTTCTTCATAATGTTATTTCTAAATTTTGAATGAATTTAGAGAATCATAGATCTTTTCACTAAAAAAAAACGCTTTTCAGAAGTTAGACCCACACAGTGAAAGTCTCATGGATTTAGTACTGCTCGTCTGTCTGTCCGTAAGCCCATGCTAGACCTCAATATCCGTTCACTAATCTTTTTTTTTAAATTTTTGCATAAAGTTAAGGACTACTGATAAGGCAAGTGATGTTACAGAGCCAAGTTAAAAAAAATTCTTTTTAGCCTGATTTTGTGGTTAACAAGGCAAAAATAGACCAAAAATCTGTATTTTACAATTTTTTAATGGATTTCTGAAAAAATTACATGCAGCCTGAATTGGGGTAAACGAGAAAGAATGGGTTATGCATATCTTTTTGTTTTTGTTTACAAATAAGGTATGGTGATACTCACATGGCTAAGTCTCTTTTAAATAACATCTAAATTCTATGTGAAGTAGAAGGCAATAGAGGAATTTAGCTGTTAATATAGAATTTAGACATTGAAATTTTGCGAGTATGAATATAGGTTAGTTTAGACAACAAGTCATACACTTTTTTTTTAGTATTTATTCAGCAGTTTTTTCTGAAATTTTGTGTGATATTGTAGCATCATAATGTAATAAAAGTAGCAGTTTTTGAGTTTTGCTAAAAAAACATTTTTGGTACTGAATCCAAATATGCTCATTTTAGTTTAAGTAAAGATTAAATGCTCTTTTAAATTTTTCTTAAAATCATTCCATTACTTTCTTCTTTGAATAGTTATCTGTTATGAGTTTTTTATCTTCTTGACAGAATATCTATTTTTTTGCAAAAATTTGTCTTCTGATTCTACTGAAGTTTTTTTTTATGTTAAAATGTATTACTTCTTTCTGCATATTAGCTGTTTAAAAATTCACCAGGACATTTCTCAAGAAATTAAATTCTGATTTTGTTGAAATTTTAGATGATTTCAATTATTTTTGTTTAAGTTCATTAGGCTTTATTTAATAAGCAAATATTTAGTTGAATATCAGCCACTTTAATTGAACTCTTGGGAGAACTGATTGAGATATATGGAATCACCCGTACTATTCCTACGTTTGCCCAATTTTATCTTAAAGCTATAATTTTTTTGAAATTTTATGATTTTGTGAATATGATATTAAAAATTTATATTTCTGATAAATTTTGATTTCTTACCCTTTTTTAAAATGTTTTTAAAAGTGGTGTTTGCACATATAAATCATAGACGTTACTCTATGATTTTGTTCATTAATATATGTTCTGATTTAATGAAATTTCGCATGATATTAGGAAATAGTATGTCTGGTTATTTTCTTTTATTTTTTTTTTTTTTCTTTTTTTTCAATTCTTTTTTTGAAAATAATACACGTGGAATGTGTTAACTGCTATATTATGGGAAATGAAGAAAGCTGTAACATTTCTCTTTTAGGTGCAAAAAGTGTTAACTATGTATAGTACACCAAATGAATATGAACCTCGTGTACCTTCCAACCTTATCAAAGCCGTGCTGAACAAGTTAGGTAAAGCTGAGAATGCTCACATAATGGCAGACGTTAAATACATCACTCCAATGACTGTACCATTTGTACCTTCAGCAGTAAATTTTGACAAGTTGATAGTCCCTTCAACTTTGGATATAACGCCAGTTACTGTGGTTTAAAATAAAAAGCAATTTTTTTATAGGCTTCAATGTAATAGTTAAGGAAATAATTTTTGTATAGTGAAATGAATTCTTATGAATTCACTATTGTTTCAGTACGAAGTTTTAGTGTACTGTGGCTCCAAATTTCTCTTACCTTCAAGCAAGAAACTGTGGACTATATCAACCAAGGTTTTACAATAAATTTCAGAAAAATTTCATGTAGGAATTTTTATTTTTCCAATGATTTTAATGTGATTTTTTTCTTTTCACAAACATAATTAGAAATTTAAATTATGACTCATTTGTGGAAATTCTCTACTGTAGAATTTTTTTAGTATCAGTCTCCTCTTTTATTTGCTTTTGGCAATAATTTAAAAAAAAATATGAAAATATTAGTAATATTATGTGGATGTAATTAAATGACTTATTCTACTGCTCTCTCGTGTATGCTGATAAAGATAAAACTTTGAAAAAGAGAGGTTTTGGGTTTTACATAGGTTTATTGTTTCACTCGCTATTTTTTCTAGAGATTTTTTTTTAAACAATTAATTTTAGAAATTTCTAAATATTGGATATTATAACTTTTTTTATCGTTACCTCTCAGAGTTCGAAATATGGCCTTTAGCCGTCATTTTATCCCTAACTGTTAATGACATAAAAACTTCAAAATTATTAATTTTCATATAAATATAAAGACAAAATCTTATTTCATTTTAAAATTATTTCTTAATGTCATTTGGAATATCAAAACTGGGCCATTAGGTCAAACATGAGTCTTATAATTCAGGCTTTTTTAAATAAGAGAATTAATTCCTATGGGTCGAAAATAAATGAAAAAAATTATTGTCGTTTTTGTTTAATACTTATGCTTGTCATTTATTACATGTATGACAAATATACATTTTTGAACAGGGTGTTAAACTCTTTTGCTTGCAATATCATCTTTTTGTGCCAAAGTTTTTTATTCATGCAACATAGATTTGACAATCTCTTAATGATTTGTTTTTTAATGGTCTATGTGCACTTATTGCTGTTTTGATGAGTTGTACAGTTTTGCAAATATGCAGCTTGAAGAACTGAACTTGTAATTAGATGCACTTTGGTTTAAGGAGGTAGCGTTTCCAAATCATCTTTCTCTTGCACCAGAATTAAAATTTAGGGAGTTGGGAGTTTAACTCATATTTTTTCATCTATTGAGTTCATAGAAAATTTTAAATTTTACTTTCCGTTTGACTTTTTGATTTTAAATAAGAGGTAATTTTCAAGATAACTTCACAAAGTTTATCAAATTATCCAAAGAAAAATTCAAGTTTTTTTCTATTTTTCATCTTTTAAATCATTGAGAGTTTTTCTTCCAGAGCTTTCCCTAGTTTTAATCAAAGTTAATAAAATTTGTTCATTTTGTATGTTTTTGTAGCTCCCTGAATATGTGCTTCCTCATAGTGATTCAATTGTTCAAAGGCAAAAACAGAATATTGTTTGAAAACAGTTTTATATATCCGATAAACCATTAAATCGTCAAATGATTTCAAAGATGAATCAATGACTAAAGATGTACTTTAGAATATTGTTTAAAAAGCATGAACAGATTCTACAAAATTATTCCAAAATAAAGCAATATACTGGCTGCAATTAAGAAAAGTTCTCTATATATCAACTTAAATTTCATAAACGGAAAACCATGTGTTATTTGCTTAATAGTTTCTATTTATTTTATTTTTGGAGTTTATTTTTATTTTTTTATTTACTTTATTATATATTTTATAAAAATTTTATGAATGATTAACTTTGTTTTTAGCTGAGTTTATTTAGTTCTGATAAACTATTCTTGAGAGTACCCTTCATAAATGCTTACATTGTGTTTTGGGAGAAATTTCTTCTTTTAAAAATATTCATTCTGCCTTTCCGTTTTTCCCAGTTCTTGTTACCAAAAGCCATAATTTTGATTTTTGTTATAAAGTTGCCTTGCCTTGCAATGGATTTTTATCATTTATAAGATCATTTAGCTTGTTTATTTATTTTGTGTAAATATTGGGCTCTTTTTGGTATGAAATTAAAACTGATATAAATGAGAATCAAACCCCGTTTATCTAATTAGTCAGACCGTATGTATTTTTCATTTAATACAGGAAGCAGTAGTTTAATTTTTTTCAAAACTATTTCTATTTTATAACTTTAACGTCTTTGCGCACTCAAATATATATATCTGCCATATTATTTTTTTTGGAAGTTATATTTTCAATTTTCTATACTATCAACTTTTTAAACTACCTCAATATCTTCTTGTGCACTTTAATAAAATTTCATGCCTGGCTTTAAATTTTATCATATTATAGGAAACCTTTATAAAAAACCTCCAAAAACGGTTAGAGCAACAACTGGTTTTTATATCTACCTGAATCAATCTCATAAATACTAATATAATTGGGTTATAAAACTCTCCTTTCAAAGTTACATTCTTTTCAATAAAATATGTTTTTTGTAGAAAATATAGTAGAATGATATGAATTTGTTGGATGATGTCAGTCATTCTTAAAAGAAATTGGTTTAACAAATATTTTTCTGTGATGATTTAGAAATTTAATTTATTCCTAGTGTATTAATTTTTCATATATAGTTTTATATAATAAATAACTTTAAATTATAGATTTCTGAAATTTATTTTTCCCTATTACTTCTTCTTCAAGTACTTATTTGAATAATTCTTGATTATATAAACAATTATTTCGTTATTTTCAAATTTTTTTTTTTAAGAATTTGTGTTATATATCTAAAATATAGGAAAAAAACTAATTTTATTACATACAAATGTGTCCTGGGAAATGAAGAGAAAATTTAAATTCCTTTTGTGTGTCTGAAACTCAAGACTTTTGTTTATCGGATTGGACACTTTGCTGACTGAGCTAACCTTGCATGATTGATGCGCTGAATTAATTGTATGAGCTTACCACTTTAGTGCATAATTTTCTCGAGTTAATCACAAAGAAACAGTCATCTCAGTCACCAAAACAATATATCAGCTATTGCTTTAAAATAAACCGCCATTTGTTTAAAAAAAAAAATGTATCAACCATACAAAAATAAGAAAGAACAATTTTATCTTTAATGTAGAGCAGAAATTTTTGGTTGAAGGTGGCATAATTTGAAAAAAAGCTGAAATTAAAAAAATACTACAAAATCAAATTAATGTCCTCTTAAAGAATTTGAAAAGATATTTAAGAAGTTTTTCATTTCACTAAAAAGTTTTTTTATTTTAAAGTGAGAGTAAAACTTCATCACAATATAAAAGCCAATACTGCTAATTTTTTGAAAGTAACGTTTGCTACCTTATGACTTGAACTAATCACAAAATCTTTGAAAATGTTAAAAGCTGTGAACAAACAATTTATGAGCCTGGATGGTGAATATAGTTTCAAGGAAAACCTTGTATATTGGTTTTACTTATTAGGATATGAGCAGCTTACCTTACAGGTTTATCAGGAAATTAAATATTCAAGACTTATGATATTGAAAATTTTTTCAGATTTTTTCAGGAAATGTAATGGTTATCATAAGATCATAGTTATTATAATTGATGTTTAATTTTCGTTTCTTTATTTAGTGAAAACATTTCTGTAATACAATGATTATTTTCTATATCCCATTGCTTTTGTTATTTGGGATATACTCTTCAGAACTTACTGGTCAGCTCAATACACCATTATTTATAAATGGCAGGCCAAAAGGTGGTTTTATGGGAATTCCACATGTTGAAAAAGTGAATCTTTTAAAAGATATTGAACCTCAATGGTTTACACAGAAGTTAACACATTTTAATGATGCCGATCATACAACATGGAAACAGAAATATTACGTGAATGCAGAATATTTTGATGGTGGTCCAGTGTTCTTGATGATAGGAGGGGAAGGCCCATTGAGTTCACGTTGGGTTTCTGTAGGCTCCATGGTGGAATATGCAAAGGAACATGGTGCTCTCATTCTTGCTGTTGAACATCGTTTTTATGGTGATAGCTATCCACTGAGGTAAAATTTGGATAAATTCTTATTTTTCTTTTTTCAGGGTATTTAACTTCTGAAATTTAAACTGTGGTTAGGTTCTAACCACATACCTTTCCATCATGGTCTCGTAGTTCATTTTTCTTTTAAATTTTTTTTCTTTACATTTTTTTCAAATTAAGCAACAGGTGACATCTTAATAATGCTTTTAAGCCAAAAGTAAGCCAAAGTATTTTAGTCATTTTTCTAAGTGTAGTGTACTATTTTTTAACATAAATTTTTGGAATCCCGGAAAAGTGTTTTAAATTCACACACATACTCTATCTAAATAGCGCTCGTTAGTTTTTTCTAAAGCTTTCTATTAACATGTAAGATAAATTCAGAAAATTGAAGATTTTTGGTTTGGGAAGGTACTATTTTTTTTCGATACTTGACCCTAATTTTTGCCCAAGTACTAAAGAAATATTTTAAAATTTTATAAGGCCTGTGTTGCCAAAATTTTTGTTCTTGTTCAGTCGAATTTGTTTTGATTTGTCGAAAAAATTTTTTTTTTTTTTTTTTGTACAGCTAAATTTATTTTATTTTCAATTTTTTAAATAAAATCTATGAATTTCCTTCAAATTTTGTATGAGGATAAGGGCTATAGAGCCATAGGGAACATTTTTAAACATGATTTGAGTTATGGTTTTGTGTGGAGTTAAACGGCAATAAAAGCCATTGGTTCTATTTACGCACAATTTCTATGAAATTTTTTTTTTTATTTATAGCTGAGATCAGAAGAAATATATATATGTAGATATAAAATTTAGGGTATATACTTTTTATTCATTGTCTAATGAATAAAAATACTTTTAAAAACGTTGAAATTATATTGGTCAAAATTTAAATGATTGCCCAATAGGCAATCTAATTTTGACAGATATCTTGAATTTTGCACCATATGAAAAACAGATTAGTAGATTTGGGTTATTTTACGGCTGTAAGGATTAATTTTACTGTTATCATATAAATTATTCCCATTTGAAGAAAAAAATCAAATTGCTTGAAATAAGTTAATTACTTAGTTACTTAGTTAGTTATTTTATGCATAGAAAACTACTATGCATAAAATCCAAATTATAAGTTAAGTATTTAACATTTCAATTTTTAGTGACCTTAGTACAGAAAATCTAAGATACCTCAGTAGTGAGCAGGCACTTTCTGACTTGGCGCATTTCCGGGAAGCAATGGTTGCCCAATTCAATTTGAGAGAAAATAACAAATGGATTGCATTTGGTGGTTCATACCCAGGTGCTCTTTCTGCATGGTTCCGCTACAAATATCAACATCTTATTTATGGTAAGTCATATTAATTCATTCCCTTTTTTTGTGTTTTGCTCAAAACACCAATTACACATGCAGAGTAAGTTATTTTAGGTTATGCCATATTTTCCATTACCAATAACAGATGCAATTCATTAAAGGAACGTTAAACAAAATCTTTAGGTAAATACCCCACATTAACTGAAATTGAATAGTGGATAAATGAATAAGAAGAGCATGCTACACTCTCAGTCATACCTGTTCAAAGGTTATGTTTGTATATTTCATCCAAACTGAAATATTTTCCAGGTTATAAATTGAGTAAGCCAAGGCCAGTTTAATCTCTCGTTCTGCAGGCGAACTAGCAATAAATATAGCGTCGGCATATTTAAAATAATAATATCAGAAAATAACAGTTAATAATAAACTGAGAACATGTTTTTTCCGATCAATTTGTCTTTCAGAAGGTTCTTGGTAAAGTATTAGAAAACATTGAAATGTACATGTAGAAAATGCAAAAGAAAATGTAAATATTTTACTAAACTTTATATTATTTTCTCAAACATAAAAAATTGATATTATTATTTTTCTTTATTTCGAAAATATGTGGTTAGTAAGACCGGCAGAACGAGAAATTAAATTAGTCTTGCCTAATCAAGAAATATTAGATGTAGCATATTAAGCACATTACAGATTTATAGTAAAATGCGTTTTTATCTTAAGGCCAGCTTTAAATTTTGACTGGTGACTAGCTAATTCTACTATGAAAAAGTGAATTAACTTGATTTTGGCTCATCCAAGTATCAAAAGAGAAAATAATAAATTTGTAGCCTTTGTTTTATAACTGTTCCATATGTTCAATATAGTATGTAAAAAATGGTTTTGTTAAAAATTGGTAAAGTAAGTAAGTAAGTATTTATTCTGCCACAAACAAATATACATTAGCTATGAAAAGTACAAGACAACAGAAAAAAAAAATAAAATAACACTAAGATAAAAACAAATGGTGGCAAGGATAGGCACAAAAATTGTTTGTCACAACAATATTTCCATT
>JAUZNK010055726.1:0-32161 GCA_035046665.1 Euphysa ruthae
TATATATTTATATATATATATATATATATATAAATATATACATATATATATATATAAATATATAAATGTATATACATATAAATATATAAATAAAAACTCAAAGATTAGCTAAATCTTGGCGGATGAAAATCTAGTTTAGCACAAAACTTGAGATCAAACTATGGGATATAAATTATTCTATCCTACTTATTGAATAGTTATAGGGCTGTGAATAGAATTCTTTACTTAATTTCTGTAAGTAAATCACTTATTATTGATTCACCGTACACTTACAGTGAATCAATAATAGCCAGGGAATTTTTAAACTCCTTCTGCCTTTCTGCTGGATATTGAATTCTCCAATAAAGATGATCAAATTCTTGCCTTAGAATATAACTGGAAAAATATTTAGTTCCGCTTATGTTCTTATTTTATATAATAACTTTGTGATATAAGATTACACTCTAACATGAATTTTAGAACGGTGGATAATATTGTTTTCCGCTTCAAGGTGTATAAAATGTATAAAAGTGTCATGGCTGCCATGTTTCATATGCCTCATATATTAATTAATTAATCTGTTAGACACCTGATTGTAAAATCTAAAAAGCATTTAGAAATCTGAGCCAGAAATAGCAAGTATATGATGTAATGTCAATCAAAACAAATTTGATAAACTCGTAAAACATCATATAGTTATGGGGGTAAATTAAGTGAAAATCAAGGCCCTAGAATGCCTGTATGTTTTGGAAGATGGAAAGGATGCCTATATCTCTTAATTCTTATATAAGTTTGATCTTTCAAACCTCACTTGAGTATAGCAATATTTCAGCTTAGGAAATTCATTACTTCTAGTACTTTTCTTGGCTTTTCTTCTCTAAGTAATTTCAATTCTTATTCTTAATCTAAACAATATCCATTGTGAATAATAAATACTCACCAGAGAATACTTCTGCATCAAACATCTTTCCATAATATGTTCAATTTTATATACTGAAATACTTTATATACTGAAAATAAATAAAATCAAGTAAATAAATAATTTTTTTAGTTTTTTATAAAAAAAAGGCTTAAATTAACCATATTTTGAAAACTAACAAAAATTTTTCAAGAACTTTTATACCATAACAATGCTTTATGTTATTTAAAGACCAAACAAACCAACACTCCGTCAAAAATGCCGTCCTACAAGCAACTTTTATATATATTGAAAGATTTTAGAAAAAATTTAGAAAAAAAAAAAAAAAAAATTTTTAAATCTTTATTTCGATTTGCAAAATTGATTAATTAAAGTTAAATTATTATCATAAAATTTTAGAAGTGATTATTACTATGACAATAAAATATTTTTATTATTATGAAGAAAAAAATATTTCTTTTGCCCCGAAATTTTGACAGAAAGGGAAATATTTCAAAAATTAAGATTAAAAGCAAAGGTAATGGATTCAGATCAAGCATGAAAAAAGTAGATTGAAGTATATTTTTATTTATCAACTAAGTAATTTTTACAGGTGAATAATGAAAACATGTCAAGAGTTATTTATTTATTTTCGATACGAGCAGATATTTCGGGAGACAATCTGCTACAATCTTTGCATACATCATCAACGCAAAAATCATTAGCCAAAAACCTAACATTTAACAACAAAATTAATACATTTATTCCTTATAAAGTTGTTAAATACACCACTTGAATACTGAAAAGTCTTCTTAAAATCACAAAAAATTTCAGCAGAATAAAATAACTCATTGAGAAAAAGCAATAAAAGTAACTTTAGACACAAATTTTCTATTTTTAAAGATTGGGGTCTCAGCTACATTCTTGAAGTAATCAGAAATGTTATCTACAACATCATTTCAAGCTTCCTGCATAATCGAAAAACACAAACTATTTTTCAAAAATCTAAAATCATTGATTTTTTACCCCTATGGTCTCAAAAACTGACAGAAAAAAAATAGTCACAATTAAAGGTGTTATGAGCAGACAGACATTTTTTAATTCATTAGAAGTCTGATAAAACAACATTACTGCATGTTTCATGCTGATACAAGTTTTCGTTTTTTCTTTTATATTTAAAAACTTTTAACCTTTACTTTTTAGCACAAGAAAAATATTTTTTTCGTATTCTTGCAACATAAATATACAATGCCTATGTTCAAAGCATAATAAAATATGCTACAAAAATTTCAGCATCAACTTTCTAAAACTAACATTTATCATCCTTCTGTGTAAGTTTTCCTTACAATTAAATTTTAAAACGTCAATTTTTCCGATGCTTACATAACATATTTCAAAATGATATGGAAAAAGGAACTGTATATTAATAAAAATTGTTATAAAAACTAAAAAAAAAAATCCTTTTCATGCATGCTTTGAAATTCTTTATTCTGTTGCTTTCTTATTGAATTTGGTGATGATGTAAAGTTCTTATCTAACAAAAAAGATCCTAAACTCCAATGAAAACATATGACTCTTGATTGCAACCTTAATTGAAAATGGGTCAAAACTGTTTCCTTTTTAAAAAAATACGATTCAAAACAATTCAAATAGCTGCAGAGAATTCGAAAACATCTGTAAAAAATGTTGCTATGTTGATTAACAGCAAATTTTGGAATAGAATTTGTAAACAAAACAACAAAACACATTGCACTATTCAAATCAAATACAAAAATTGCACTTGTACTCTATTGTTATTAATTTTTTTGATACTTACTTTCGATAAATATGTTTAAAGGCACGTGCGATATGCAATGGAGTGCACAAGTGAGAAAATGGTTATGATCATTGCCAAATCTACTACAGGCTTTGCAGACGTGAGAGAATTTTAAGAGCAGAAGGCTTTTTTTAATTCTATGATAGAAATGATGCATAAGTGCTTTGATTTTTATTCATATATATATACATATATTTTGATTTTTTTTTCATTTATGAAACATGCTATTAAAATACTGTGTAACAGGATGAAATTAAAATAAGACTCCATAAGAAATAAAGTATATGAATCAAAAAAGAAAATATGGATTGATAGTATTCCACAAGCAAACCTGACTGTTACTAAGAATGTTGCAGTTTGTATATTTCACTGCTGAGAATACTGAGTTTGTATTAAAATTTGGAAAATTACTATGTACTTGCTCACTATCTGTATTTCCTAATATAACTAAGATACAGTTGCTTAACCTCACCACCACCACCAAAATTACATAAAACAAACACATCTACACCACCTATTAGAATCCCTTATGAATTTCACACGTTTATTCAGGCAGACAGTTTGAAAATTAAAAACATTGGTAACTATTTACAATCAAACAAGACTTTTAATATATATTCATTAGAGAGTTTCTCAGTTGTGGTTCAGTCAAACAATTTCATTCAGGGTGTACCAATTTTTCTCATCAAGATTGGAAATGATAACATTTTTCAAGTATTTCATTCTGGAATTACGTGTATCACATTACGAGTGTTAGTATCACACCATTATCATCCAGCAGGATAAATTTTATGAAAATAAAATCTGCTCTACATATAGCAATACATTTTTAAACTTAGAAATAAAAAGATCATTAAACAGATATCATATTTGAACATTTCCAAGCAAAGGGAGCAACACCATAAGCTTCACATTTACTATAATTTACCAAGTGTATGGTTATTGACAAAAATAACTTCAAACGTTAGTTCGGTCAATGACTTGTTATCAAAAGATAATAAAAAATGTTAAACCCTCAGAAAGAAATTGTATCAACATGCTTGCCAAAGTGTACATAAAATCATGTTTACTATATCAGTAAGGTCAGTTTTTTTTTAAAGCTATTAATAATTCACATTTGTTAGTTAAAACTGTTTTGGCATTCTTAAATATTATTTAAGAGTCTTTATGACAGTCTTGAACTTTTGGCAAAAATATTACAAGTGGCTAAACTTACTGCAGATTACAATTCGAACAATGCCTACCTATAATGGGAAATATTAACAGTGTATAAAACGACAAATCACTAGCAAATATAACTGATGACAATAAAGTTAATCAATCATTTTTCAAAAAATTAACTATGGTGCCACAAAAGCCTTGGTTGATTGTAACTTATACATTGCTTTAATATGTTCATATTCTTAGAGTATTCGCAACCACTTGTTGACAGAAAAAACACAAGAACTAGAATTTGAACATGACAATGTTAGATATACTGCCAAGTGGATCTCAAAAAAGTAAAAGTTGGATGAAAACTCAGTATATCACAGACTAATTGAACGTCTCTTGTGATATTATTACTGCTTTGAAAAATCATTCTTGCATCAACCAGGATAAAGCTAAAGGGACTAAGTTATTTTTGTAGAAAGCTATTACATTTTATGACTCCAAAAAGTCAACAAATCAAATGTTTGACAGAAATTACAAGCAGAGCTACTTATCACACATGCCATGTAATAGTAGATCTGTCATGATACTTACTTTCCCAAGCTACAAGCTATATTATTCTTGGTTGGTTTACCACAAACCCTTTGGAAAAAACCTTTGGTAAGCTTTGCCAAAGTTTTAGTGATACCTATTTTATAAATGCTTAATCAGTAACTAAAAAGTTCAGCATTTTCAAAAGTTCAACATTTTCAAAGTTAAATTACTTAGAATTGGTTTGGAGTTAGACGGAGTAGATGGACACGATTGTGATTTATATGCTCGTGAATTGAATGAAAATGAGATTTTCATTCTTGATGACCTATCAGACTTAGAGACAGATGTTAACGTCTATTACGTATGCGAAACTCTGAAAACCTATTTTGTATCAAATATTAATATTAAATACTTAAACGTTCTTCTTTAGACGTTGTTTCAGCAACAATTTCTTAACACAATAAAAAGATCACAAGATCGTCATATATAAATTATTCGACAAAGTTTGGTTTTTGATCAAAAAATTTGCAAACGAGAATAGTGCTTCAGCTACTGTAAGAAATTTCAAAGCATGTCTTCCAAATCTCAATGAAAGTATCGTACAAGGGTGCCAGAAAAAATATAGAGAAAAACTTCATCATGTTGTTAAGGCCGGTACTTCAATAGTGAAGGAGCTAGGTTGAGATATAAAAAGAGGGAAAACCTTACTTCTGATAAGTGTGAAGGAAAAGTCTCTTTTGCAATTGCTATTGCCAAAGTGTTAGTAGAGGGAAGCACTGAGGACGGTCTGAAACTTGTTAATTTTGGGTATGATTGGGTACAAAGTCTTTTTTTACATATTGGGGTTTAAAAAAAGAGCTGCAACAAGTGGCAAAGTCACTCTCCCAGGTGGAGCTCAGAAAGAAGCCAACTTAGTGATTCCCATGACATCTTAGCAAAGTTGGAGAAGCATAAAATTCTAGCTGAGCTTGTATACAACCTTGATCAAACCCCATCCAAAATACATCCAGACGTCCAAGATACACAATGGAAGAAGAAAGGAAAAAGTCTGTATCAATCGTTGGTGCAAGAGATAAGCGTCAATCACAGCAACATTTGTGATAGATCTAGCTGGGAATCTTTATCAAGTCTTGTTAAGCTACAGTGGGAAAACAAATTGCAGTACTCCAAACGTTAATTTTCCTGAAGGATTTTCATTAGGTGCCAACCCATTACAGATAAACTGTGGAATCAGGAATGCTTGAAGAAATCATTTTACCCTGCATAAACCATCAAAATGAGAAATTGAAACTATCCCAGGACCTGCTTTATTAATTATGGATGTTTTCTGCAATCAAATGACATCCAAAGTCACAGATCTATCAACGGAAAAGAACAAACTGAACACATGTGCACACATAACATGGCACATTCAATTCAATAACTTGATTTGACAGTCAATTCATGAGCTAAAAATTACCTTAAAGAAAAGTTTGCGTTGTGGTACGTGCAAAAAATTCAAAGTTTGGATAACAGAGTTAAGATTGATGACAATATTCATACTCCTCTCACTGTCACGAAGAAATTGTATGTGAAGTGGATGATTGATACTGTATAATAGGGTACCTTCAGCAAAAGGTAAAGAAGTGTTTGGAAGGTATCAGGAATTAACGTGTTGCCTAGGAGGGAACCAAAAAACTTCCTATGTTAAACCCTTTCACAGATACCAAGCCAATTAAAGTAAACACCACAGACAACATATTTACAGCTCATTTCCATGTAAATTAATGAGATTTTTTCAGAATTTCTTTATATTATCTAACAAATATTATAAAGCAAATCAATTCCTCACCAAGTATTTCAGCCTCACAGTATTGTACTCAATTTATATCATATAAAACTTACAAAAAATGCTAAAGTTTCTGTAAACTCCTGACATCAGATCTATACTGCAATCTCAAGGATGAGAACACATATTGTTCATCTATACTTATATATAAATTCCAATTTAAAAAAAATTTAGGTACTGACATCTGGAAAAAATGTTTGCATATTTCATAAATAAAAGCATATAATCAAACAAACAAACATGACACAAGTTCCTATATTTTTGACATAAAAATTTTCAAAACAAAAGGAAAGAATTTACAAGGCTGTGATTTCAAGTTACTGAACTCATTTAAACTAAAAAAAAAACAAGGTGTTTTTACAAAAAATGTAACAATGATAAAAACTTCATATACAATAGTATCTTTTAGCACATATAATGCGTATAATTAATTGTATTTATATACACATCTTTATATAAAACAACAGTCATCACTTTATTTAAAGGAATATTTTAATCTGTTAATATTGCAATCTATTTGATCTTCCATATTAGTATAACTCCACTTCAGTTAACAACTCATACTCAATTGTCCGTTAGATGGTTTTAACAATAAAGTTATGTTTTCCCAGATTTATTTCTTCTTTCTTCCCATGCATTGAACTTCTTAAGTGCTACAGTTACCATTTCATTCATGTGGTCACATAGCTAAATATGAAAATGAAGAAGTATCATAGGACAAAATAATCATGATAATGGGTGTTCGAGAAACTAAGAAAAAAAAACTTTATAACCATATAACAAGACATGTTGAAAATATTTTTTATTCTTTTCTGACTGACATAACAATACAGCTTTTACCATTTTTTGGAATCACATAATATAATGTAATTCTAGTAAAGTGTAAACACCTCTTTATTGTTGGACTTTTTGTATGAATCAATTCCAAACAACCAAGAGAGTAAGAACTTCAATTATATCACGTAGCACTTTGCTTCATTTTTGCATATCATATCAGTATTGTTTTCAATTTTTTTGCAAAACTTTTTTAAAAAATTGACACTAAAGATGTATACTTATATCATTTTTTAGGTCCTTTAAAATAACACTCGTCCTTTTAACTCCTCCTTCAAATAAAAAAACATCCAGTGAGGAAAACATTAAAAATATACCTTCACTCTCAAATTATTTTATGATTGTTATGTGTTTATTAGATTTTTTTGAGATGTTCTAAACGTAACAAAGTTAAATTCCAAAGGTTTATTTATCTAACGATTTTATTTGAGAATTGAAAGTATACAACTGGAGGTATTATTTAGCTTTTTCTATCACGGAAAAATATTTCATGTTCTATTAATCTAAACAAACTTAATAGTATAGTATATGTCCCTAGAAATATTTCTAGGGATATATACTAAAGCTGCACATTTTTACATATACTTTCTTAGAGTAAGCAACTTTCTTGCAAACAACAAAAGCTTACAAAAAAAAATCTATAGTATGGCATCTACAAAAACAAATTTTTTTTCAGAGTTCAGAGATTTCCAAAGACAAGGTTTCTAAACAAGGATTGTTAACCTGTGCTCACAAAGAGCATGACATTGATATTATTAAAAATTTGATAAATAAATGACCTTTTTTAAGGTCAAAATCATTCTTCGTACTTTTTTTGGTCTCAAACAAGGTTTTCCCCATGCTCCCATTAACACAAGCCAAGATTTTATAGTTTATATATTTACATTAAATTGCTTTAAAAAAACAAAAAACAGTAAATACTAAAGCAATTTCAAAATTGCTAAACAAATAAAGAATGTGCATCTTGTAAAGTTTGTTTACAAACTTTAAGGCACAATACTAGTGCTTCAATGGAGTGAATATCATACCTGGTTTGAATGAGAGGGTAGAGAGCAAGAAAAGTTTGCAAGTTTTGTGGCTTTAAACTTCTCTAAACTAGTGGCCATTCTTCTGACCTATATAACCAAAATTTTTTTGATCATTATATATTTAAATGAATATTTAAATATTGCAGCATTCTTGCTAACAATACACTTTTTAATACATTTAATACAATACATTTAGACAACATTATGTAACTATTATGTTAAAGAAAACACCTGCTTAACAGTTTTGCATCACGAAAAAAGTCCAACCACAGACTTGCAGAAGCAGCTGTTACTAGAGAGTCATTTTTAATAAAGGAGGTTTGATCTGACGACCGAACTTACCTTAAAAAATGATTCTAAAGCTAAGTTACAATTAAATTAGTCATTCAACCATTTAGCTAATGGTTGAATGCATTAAATTAATAAAATAAAATCGTGCTTACCTTTTCTTCTAGCTGCGGACTTTTAATAGGAAAGCATGTCCAGAAATGCTTCAATAGTTCAGATAAAGCTAAATAATTCTTTCGCATTTCTTGTTGAAAATGTGAAGGAATATTATCTAGAGATAAAAAAATTTTCATCATAATTCTTATCAAAACACCCTTGATCTCAAAATAATGATATATAAAAATGTGGTGTAATCAACCCAATAGATGTAATTCCTTTTTACCAAGTGACAAAATAATTGCCTTGTGGTCTTAAGCAAATAAAAGATTAATGGGACTAACTCATGAACTTGGGATACCTTCAATTTGAATAAATTCCTTCTGAGATGGTACTATACTAATTTACCTTAGTGTTATCAAAACCATCCTAAAGTAATTTTCCATGAGAAATTTCAATTGCATTTGACACGTTATTAAATCTGTGAGATTTATTATTTTTGTGGCTTTTAGGTGCACTTTTTAAATAGTTAGATAACATTCTTGAAAACAAATATATAAAAACATAACACACTTTTTGAGCGCTTGGCAAGTAACTTAAGCTTAGTATGAAACAAAAAATTTGACTTCACATAAACAAAAAGCATGGCTTCACTACTAATATGTTAAAATGTGAAATGTAACAAGTAGCTGGAGTTCCCTAATAAAGTCAAAATAATTAAATTGGATTAGACTGAGTTACTTGCACTCCAAGTTTTCAGTTGAAAAAATCAAGCAAATCGAGTGAGGGAATCTCAGTTGATCCAGCCCTGTAGATCCAGAGAAAGAACGGCACAAAAGTGCCAACCAAATCCAGCAAAGTTTTGACAATTAAGACCATATTTAGTTCTGCAAAGCCGTCCAGATACAGGGTGAAGGTCTGCAAAAAATACAAATAATGGATATTTGATGAACTATTTCCTAATAAAAATAATTAACCATGAATAAATCAATGAATATAAATAAACATACAGTTGCCTTTTATACTTTTATTGTTTTTATAGTTAATCTTATTATCTCCTCATTTTCAGCATTACATTTCAACTATAATGAACATAAAAACTACAACAAACAATTTTTTCTTGATAAAAAATCAAGGAAATTCTTTGTTCTATGTGGCTCATTGTTTCTAAAATATAACAATCATCTTCATAACTCACTTGATGCTTCCATTGTTTATGGTAATTCTCAACCAATAACCAGGTTTTTTCACTTTATATTTAGTTGTTACAGTATTTCGCAAACAACTGAAATAACTACAAATAAGTGAACTATGCAAAAAGTAAATCTTTCATAATAATTTGTACTTCAATAGGTCAACAACTTTTTCAAAAAGGGTAGATAGCCAGCTAGATATACTTTTAAACATAATAAGTAACATTGCCTATAATAAAATTATTATTGTCTGATAATGACAATGCCATGGAAACTAAGTCCACCATTCTTTATTGTGTAACTGGTAGAACGATGTATTGATTCCTTTACTACGATTTTTATTTCCAATTCTTTTGCATGAGTCATTGCAAAATCTATGCCTGTTTCCCTTTCTGTTTCTTTCTTTTTCTTGTTTGTCAAGTTAATAAGACCATAGTTAGAACCATAATTACATGTTTAATTCAAATTTGCTTTCATAACACTTTAATTTTAAGATAGTTTGCAGCCTCACTTCTGCACTTTTGTGGTTAAAAAATTTTTTATATATTTACAGTCCAGGTGTTAAAAGCCTACTTAAAACATTAACTGAAATAAACATGTAAAGCATGGTTCACACCAGTGACATAAGGCCTTATGTCAGCGCAGCACATGAAAATGAACTGACATAAGAAATTTGGTTAAAAAACATCTGCTTATGTTAGAGCGTTCACATCAGTAACATAAGACCTTATGTCAGCTTATGTTAGGCATTTTTCATGATAAAGTATGTTTCAGATTTTTCATATCTATTTCAAAATCCCAACACGGAGAGTGATAGTGAAATCGACAAAGAAATTTTATTATTTTGTATGTATTTAAAATCTCGTCAAAAGAAGAAAAAGGAAAGGAGTAAATGGGTTAAAGATATTTTCAAAAAACGCAAATCACAGAGTGCCTTTACATTGATTCAGGAAATGAGTTTGGATGATAGAGAATCACATTTTAGGTAGGTGATAGTACTTTGGTTCAGTTTGTTAAATATGTTTTGTATAAAATTATTTATAGGATTTTATGTGTCAATCTCAGGTTGAAATTTTAGTTAATTTATAGGAAGACTGACATATACCTAGATTAAAATGAAGAGTTTTAATAAATCTAGAATTAAACCAAATTTTAATAAAAAATGATTTATTCAAGTGCGCAACAATATCCCACTCAATAAAGCGTGGTTCAGTAAGAATCTTAATAAATGCTTTTATACGCATGTGTTTATAACGAAATTGCCCTCATAAAACTAATATTTTCGAACGGGTTAAAGTTAGAAAAAAAAGTTTTTTTCTAAGTCGATAGTTTTTCCTTACGAACGGAATTTTTTTAGAGGTAACAATCCTACCCGATTTTTAAAGTATAGATTATTTCATTTTTAATATTACTGTTTAGGTACCGGAGAATGTCGCCAGAGCAATTTGATGCACTAAAAAGCAAGATAGAACTATTTATTACGAAAGGAACAACGAATTTTCGAGAACCAATATCTGCAGCTGAAAGACTTTCACTGTCATTAAGATTTCTTGCCACTGGGGAAACGCAGCAGTTTTTGTCGTTTTCATTTCGAGTTGGAAGATCTACAGTTAGTAATATAATAACAGAAACCTGTGACGCAATATACCGCATGCTTAGTTCAGAGTATTTAATTCCACCGACAAAAGATGACTGGGTTAAAATTGCTAAAGACTTTGAAGAACTTTGGGACTTACCCAACCTCTTAGGCGCTTTAGACGGGAAACACATTCGCATTACTTGTCCTTCAGAAACAGGAACCCAGTATCACAACTACAAAGGTTTTTTTAGTATACAACTCCTGGTGCCATGTGATGCACGCTATTGTTTTACATTATTTGATATAGGCCAGTATGGTAGCAGTAACGATACCGGGGTTTTAAAAAACTCAGAGTTTGGTAAAATGTTTGATTCAGAAACAGTGAATATGCCGGATAGACATAGAACCGTTGAAGGATGCCGATTTGATCCACTCCCTTATTTCATTGTCGGTGATGAGGTATTTCCTCTAAAAACATGGTTAATGAGACCTTTCCCAAGTAAACTTGCCGAGGAACAAAGAATTTTCAACTACAAGCTCTCTAGAGCAAGAAGGATTATTGAAAATGTTTTTGGAATTTAATTACTCGCTCTCGGATTTTTCTCGTTCCAATTAAGGCAAAAGTAGAAAATGTTGAGAATTACGTAAAAGCCTGTATTGCACTTCATAACTACTTGAAACAAGCAGAAAACCCGTCATATTGCCCACAAGGATTTGTTGACAGCGAGTCAACAAATGGAGAAATTGTGCCTGGTAATTGGAGGGGAGAAAACAAAGATACTTCAGGCTTGTTCTCTAACATTCACAATATTCGCGGGGGTAGGTACTCAGATGATGCTAAAGATATGAGGGTAGCCTTAAAGGAATTTGTTAAAGCCCTGAAGGTCAAGTGTCACGGCAATTAAATCACGTTCGACGTACATAAAACAAAGTGTTAAACAAAAATCAATTTTTATACAAAAACAATATAGAAATGTATGTAATCAAAGAACTTTAGTCTTAAGATATATAATCTAAAGTTTAATTCTTTTATTTAGTAGACTAGTGTAAACCCTTTCTTTAGTTTAAGAAGCCGCATAAGTGCATACCGATTTGCAGGGGTTTTCCATTCTTTGAAAAAACTATCTGGAGTAAACGTATAACGTTCATGAGGTGGCAGTGATGTAAATACGAGTTGATTTATTTGACTTCTGTTTTGTTTTTCAAGAACTTTTAACTTATATATGATATTGTTTATTTCATGTTTAAACTCAAATTGTAAATCCTCTGATAATGATCGCAATCATTCTCCCATAATGTCCGGCGCTATCTTCTTTTATTTTTGGTTTAGACGAAGATTCAAGACGTCTATTCACAATTTGCTCCATTCTGCTCATTAAAGCTAATTCTTTTTCTCGAAAATCGTTCTTTCTTTTTAGAATTTTGCATCATTTTTTTAGAGACTTGTCAGATTCTTTTAAATCGATAGAAGTTGCATGACTATTTTCAGCTTCATTTATTGGTTCTGGAAAATCAGATTTTAACAAATAATTAAAATTAGATGTCTTTCTTGGAGCTAGATATGGTTTTAACCACTCCATAAATCTGTAGTCCTCTATCTCTTTTTTAGCTTTCACTGCATTTGCAGCACCAGATCCTGACGGAGATACTTTGACAAGTTTTCTCTTTTTTCTGCTATATCTCTTTCGAAGGATTTCAAAAAGCTTCTCAGCAGTACCTTTCTCATATCCTAAATCTTCCTCAATCTTAGTCCAAGCGTTCTTTATTTATTTACACTTCATTTATAAAAAAACACTTATATTATTTCTGAAAATTTTTATTTTCTTAGCTGCTATATACTCATACATAAATATGAAAACATGCCCATATGAGTTTGCAAAAAGAAGAAAAAGCGGTCAAAACAAAAGAATTCTTTGATGTAGATTTAAAACTTCCGTTGAGCTGACATAATGAGCTGACATAAGAAAATTTTTTGTTCACACCAGTGACATAAGGTTTTAGGTCAGCTGAGTTGAGCTCACATAAGGCCTTATGTCACTGGTGTAAACCACGCTTAACTAAATATATAATTTTAATTGACATGCTTTTATTGAAATAAAAGTTTAAAAAACATCTATTTCTTATTTTTTTCCACATGTTTATTTTTGTTTAGTTAATAAGTTAAATCTTTTTAAAATTATAATATTTAAGTAACAACTAGCTAGAATGAATGAATGAGGACTATTAAAACATCAAAGTAAGATCATGATTTAACATGGTCTTATTTAAAAAACACAATTGCTTATGCAAGGTTATTCACAAGGTGTGTTAAAAGATCAAAACAACAATTATTTTTCTGAAGACTTCTGATTTGTTTTTAGTAAGAGTCTAAATAAACACACCGTACTTGCACTTCTTCAACATAATCTAGTGACTTTCATGAGAATTGGAAAATTTTAAGTCCTGCAGCCTAAATTGAAAATATTACTCTTAAGTGAGTTCATTTTAATAATATATTTATTGTATTTTCTCCCGTGTAGATCATCAAATTCTATATGTACTCAGGAATTTTGCAGGTATTCATAGTTTAGAACTTAATCACCCTTTCCAAAGCAGAAGAAATTCATCGACAAAAATGTATCTGCCAAGCGTCACTTTATCCATATGGCTGGTTATCTGCTTGAAATACAGATTAGACTAATCTGCAATATATGTACAGAGTTCCTCATTTATCAAAAATTAAAATATTTCTAATGAGTCACCATTGTTTATTTCATCCGCTAGCAGCTAGGTATACTTTTTGATCGCCACTAAAATTAAATCAATTCATTCCTTCTACTGGGGGCGCATCCTCCCATAACACATTTTCAACTTCACTAGCTTTCTTCTTCTTGTGTAAGTACTCTCCTCTAAAGGGAGGTTTAGATCTTACAGTAGCAATTTGGAAGCTGAGGAGTGTCAAAAATGTCATTGTTTTCTTCTTCCTCAACAAATTCTTGTTAAAAATCTAAATTATAATCGTCTAAAATAATTGATTCATCCATTTCTGAATCAATGAAGAACTCTTCTTCATCACCAGAAGAGGAATCATTCAAAGATGAAAGGTCTAAATCATTATTTCAGGTCAAAATCTGTGACTTCTTCTGCAGAATTACACAGTTTTTTCATTGTCATTTTTAGCTTTTTTTAAAAAATTCAATATTTGATGACATAATTGCTGTAAAGAAGCCATTTTGGGCTTAAAAGTTTAGCAGAACCTTCTAGATAGAATAAATCCAAGTTTGAAGGGCGTTAGGCCAATATTAACCATAAACAGAGACTCTAATCCAACATACACACTTGATGCATATTATTACGGCAATACCAATATTGTGAAAAACAGGATCGCCATATTATTACGGCAGTTACACTTAAAGGGTTAAATATGTCAAGTTTGCTTTTTTTTTTTGTTAAAAAAAATTAAATAAAAAAATCACAGCTTGTCAGTTTAGTTATCTTTTTGTGAGCCCAGAAACGATACATTTTAACAGGTGCAAAATGTGTAAATTTTGTGAGCCCAGAAACGATACATTTTAACAGGTACAAAATGTGTAAATTTCAATGAAAACAAATCAGCTGCAGGGCCAATTTATTTTGTCTGTATTAAAAAAGGTCGGAAAAAATTTTGCCAATCTTAACTCAATGCCTTAATTTACAGTTCTGTGATTTTTACCTTTTCCTGTGTTTTAAAAAACGGTGTTAAAGATTTTTTTTCCAATAGCTAATAATAATTACAGGCTGAGTTCAAGATCAATACTGATGAATAAAATAAGGGTGAGTTAAATCTAAAAACCTCATGCAGAAAACCTAAGTATAAGTTCAGCAGTTTGAATATATCCTTAAAATGAATGTTAAGAAGAGTTTTAGTGAATAATGAAGCATCAGAAAAAACTATTCACAATTATCATTCAGAAAATATCTAAAACAAAAATTTTAAATTGATTATCATACATACCTAAAAAATAAAAAAATTTAATAAAATTTCCAGAACAGCTGATGTGCTACCTGAAATGTTATTTTCCAAAATAACAGAAAATTTTTGCAGTTAATTGCGTTTTACAAAATAACTAATGTCCCCAGAGGTTGATTATGGAAAAGAGTGAGTGTTAAAGTGTGTTAATCAAAGTAAAATCTATGCTACCAGTGCTACTACCTGTAAAGTTGAGTTGGCTACTGCTCTTAGCATATTTACCTCCAGGTACCACTTCAGAGATAGCAATTTTTGCAGAGTCTGATGAAAGAACCTAGATGAGAAGACATGACTTATTTACTTTTTGTTGAACAAATAATTGCCGATACAACCTTTTTTTTTCTTGGTTTTTTAATGCTAAAAGTATAGAGGTCATGTTTTAAAAAGATGAATTTTCCATCAAGAAGGTAAAAAGAAAACATTACCACAGCTTACGTTAGGCAAATCAAGTTTCCATGAAAGAACTCTGTTTTTGAACTCTAAGAGGTGTGCTTCATAACCATTCTAAATAAAAAAATATTTTTTAGTTTATGTGCTACTATAGAAAAGTCAAAAATCATAAGCTCTCAGTGACTAATGGACCCCAAAACCTCTTAATAGAAATCAAAACAACGACAAACAAAACATCTCATTTCACTCAAACTCGAAAATAAGTTTAGGGACATTTTAACGGATTATACCCTTTTAGTACTGCAAAAATAATATTTTTGTAGTCTTTGTTTTTTCGCTACTTCAAATTTGGCAAATAAGTTTTATTCCAGTGCAATTTTGATATCAAAGCTGTTGATAAAAAACAAACATTTTTTGCCAATAATTTAGAGAATATTTTTATAAAATAACATGTTTATCTGGCATGTCCATAACAAATGTTTGGTTATATTTTCAAGAAAAGATAAGACAATATTTATTTATTTATTAATTTTTATCATTTTTGATATCAATAAAATATATTAAAATAATAAATATATTTTTATATATTAAATATATATATATATATATATTAAATAAATATATATATTATATATTAAATATATTTTAGTAGAACTACATTTATTATTGATTGAAAAATAGTATTAAAAAAAAAGTGACACCACTACTGGTATCAACTCACACGTCCATGTTGCGATTAGGGATCACATAGCTAACACCAAATATTTGTTTTGCTGAAGAACAAATAGTCAAACTATCTGAATCTATAAAATCTCTACAACACCTTATAAAAAAAAAACAATAATATGAAAATCTAAAATATATACTTAAATGAAAAATAATGATATTTAGGATTTTTTTTTTTTTTTTAACACCTCCTAAAAAACGCAAGGTTGTAAATTAAATTTTGAGGAATTTTGGAAATATGGTATCGTAAAACTTTGGCAAAAACTTAAGCAATTTAATTAAGTATATAAGCTAAAAAATTATTTAAAAAATACTTCCTAATAAAACTAATTATCAAGGTGTATTTAACAGGTTTAACATTTTAACAGGTCTGTAAAAAAAAGGGTCTATTAACATAGTTTCATCAGTCAGTTAAATAAAATTAAACAGTAATAGCGTGGTCAGCCTGAATATTTTTCAAAACATGTTGTTTTTCAACTAAGCAGCCATGATCATTGCATCACACTATCTTATTTTAATTTACCATATTTGAAATCATATAGGCCTTTAACAAGGTAATACTATACTTCATTATATATCTGATGCTTACAAGTTATATAGTATAGAATATCGAATTCAAAGTTTGCCTTCTTTCGAGCCACAGAAGTAAAAAATGGTAAAGTGTACGCAACGTGTTTGGGTACGCGGTCCATCGTGTACGCAAATTTCAAAAAGTGTATCCTGCGTACCCGGTACAGCGCCTAAGTGCAAAATATTTATTGAAAGGCCAGAAAAACCTGAAATTTTGTTGAAAACAACTACCCATCCATATCTATCAACTGTTTGGAAACCCAAAAAATATGTTATTTAAATCCAAAGGAAAGATTTTAAAAGTTTTTCCCATAACACCGCATTTAAAACATCACACCTAACAGTTTAAACATTTGCTTGAAATGTGTTAGAACTTTGAAGTCTGTGCCCTTCATAGAAAATTTTCGTATCACAGCAGCTATCACTGTGAGAGTTCATGAGTGGAACTTGTTGTCTCACATAAAAGTATCTTAAAAGGTTGTACAAAGGATATTAAAAATTGCATCCTTCTCATATTCCTAGATCAGTCTTTAATCAGGATTCTGTCAATGATTTTTTAATACTCTCAAACATGTAAAAAAAAAAACAAAGTGGTTTTCAGTTTATTGTCTTTGCTTTAAAAAGAGCAAAATCATCTCCTAAAAGAGGGAACTAATGTTAATGAACCTTTTTGTTAAAGTTTTGAAGAAAAAAACACTGTGAATTTTAAAGTTTAAATACATGTTTTTTTTTTGAAAAACGATTCAGCTGTATGATTGAAGAACTATCATAGTCAAAAGATAACTTCGAGTAAATACTTAAGTATTGTAAAAATACTGTAAAAATGGAAAACGGATATCAATAACTGTAAGCAGCAGTGTATTTTAGTGAAAATAAAGTGCTATACCCATTAAACTTCGTTATTTTTCAAAGATCAGATTTGTATATGCTGTACAATGAAATTCACAGAAATTGGCTTGAATAGTAAGAATTTAGAGTTTCAGGTTGGAACTTCCATTTATTTCATTTGTCTTTAACTCTTTTTAGTCAATGCTATAGCTTCATTTTGCTTGGATTAAACAGCTTTAACAACAAAACATCAAACATGAAATAACAGGGTGACAATAAACCTTTTTGATATCTGACAAAA
Source organism: Euphysa ruthae (assembly GCA_035046665.1). Classification (NCBI taxonomy): domain Eukaryota; kingdom Metazoa; phylum Cnidaria; class Hydrozoa; order Anthoathecata; family Corymorphidae; genus Euphysa; species Euphysa ruthae. The sequence goes on from JAUZNK010055726.1 coordinate 18,026, forward strand.
GCCAATTTCAAAAATATATATTTTTAATTATATTTTTAATTTATTTATATTTTATTATTTCAACTTTCTTTCTAGTTAAATTAAAATGCCGCTTTTAAATACTTTATAAATTTTTAACCCAGGATTTATGAAAAATCCCACCTGAAATACTTGTGTGTAGTTTAAAACTAGTCTATTCTAATTTTTTGCTTGTATTGTGTCATAGACCAATCTTATTTGATCGCCAAAATGTTAATGTTTTGTTGAAATTCAAGATAATAAAAAACTAAGTGTTGTCATGGGCCTATTGTTAGGGATTTTGATTACCTCAAAAGTAATTTTTCTTAATATACATAGTTTATATATAATAAAATAATAAATTCTGCACTACAGAAAATCTTTAAAATCTTTAAATAAGCATTTTCAAAGCAAGGTCGACTCAAGAAAATAGAGTTGCTTGGTAGTTAGTTATGACTTGGAAGTATAAAAATGCATGCACAAACTGATGTATGTAAAAATAAAAATTCCTTTCCAAACAGTCGTTACAGGAGCCAAAAATAGGTTGAGTAAATTATATTAAGATCTATGACAGGAAAAATTATTTTTAGATATCAATCAAGAATGTACGAAGAAAATAATGATAATAATGAGATCGTATAGCTGAGAAAATAATGCCAAATAGTTTATAGATAAGCGTAATGAAATAATGCTCCTACAATATTTACAGTACAGAATTCGCTGAATTAGCATTAATATTATCTAAAAAAAAAATTCATTTTACTAGATATATTTTTTATATGTGCATTATGTACGACGAAGAACCATCATATTATAATTAGTGGTTAAAGGTTTGCCCTATTCATTCATTTCATTCATTCATGTGACAAAAATTATCAATTTTTGCACCAGATTCCGCACCAGATATATTACTCCTTTGAAATAAGCAAAAAAGATATATTTTAGAACAAAATTTATTTAAAAAAATTTTTTTTTTAAAAAAGGCAAACCTGATGTCCATTTGATATAGTGGAAAAAGAAAACTTATCCATATCAACGATTTTCAACACAGGGACTATGTCTTCATGTGGCTTCTCTAGCTCATCAAACTCAACAGCTTCACGAATACGTTTCTATAAAACATCCAAAACGAACTGCCAAAATATCAGAAAATGCTTTCACACATATTGAAAACTTTTGAAAAAATTGAAATATTGCCAAAAATCTACTGGAACAATTTTGACAATTCAGGGCATATTCTTTTTTTGTAGATTTCATTTATATGCACATCATTTGCTGCTTTATTTAATACCTTTTATTTTATTTTACCTTTTATAACAGAAAATAAAATAAAACTTTACTGACCCAGACTACAGAGTGGCTTAAATTCACTGACTTTTACAGGTTCTCCAATATTTATTTTACTTAAAAGTGCTGAAATAGCAGCCTTTTTTGATATGCCAGAAATATTTCCATAAATCTTTAAGTTAAACTTCAGATTTTTAAGTTTTTAGTGCAAATTATTGAGGAGCTTTAACCCCTTATGAATTTTAAACAGTTGGTAGGGCTAAATTCCAAATTTCAAATAAAAAACTAATGAAAGAATAATAGAGGTTATTTAATATGATTGTTGTGGTCACACAAAATTTTAAAGTGATTTTAGAGTGTCAAAGTAAGTTTTAAAATAAAATAAATACTTTTGCGATTTAATTTTATGTCCAAAATAATATCAAAATTACTCTTTGTAAAGTTTTATGAAGATGTTTAAATGTTTAAAGTTATACAAAAATATTTATATAAATATAAAAATAAATATTTGAAGAAAAAATAAATTCTATTTAAATAACTTTGATACAAATTTGTATTATTATAAGTTATATTTCCATAAAAAATTCCAATTGAAATTTTACAAATATGGACTAACTGTTTAAAGTTTCGAAAGTATGCATACATCTCATTAAACAATTCAATATAAAAAAATACATTAAAAAATTATTGAAATACTGGTTGAATTTTGATTTTAAAAAACTTTTTTTTTTACATGTAAAAAAATAACTTTGTAACACATCATTCTTTGGATAGTACACAATCAATTGTCATTTTGATAGAGCAGGTTTAAAATTGAAAAAATTAAAGGATAATAAATTATAGAATAAATTAAAGGAGGAGAGTTGAGAAAATGATTATTTTTAGGTGACAAATTTTTGCTCTAAAATAATATATGGTCTGAAAAAAAAAAAGAAAAAAAGAAAAAAAAAGACTATCACCATGGTAAATTCAATGTTTTTAAAAAAAAAAAATGATTATGCAAATGCAGCATAAAAAGTATGAAATTTAGAGACATAAATCTAAGATTTTGTCTTATACACATACTTACGTTATTACTGGCAATTTTAACAAATAACAATGATAACAAAAAGTACCATTACCCTCTTGGTATCAGAATTGATAGTATCACCTCTAAAAAAAGTAGATATATTAGAATTAATATTCAACTGGATTACTCCACCATAAAACATTTGCAAAATCGTATTCTTTCAATGAAATTTATTATTGTTGCTTTTAAAAGCTTGACAACGAAAATCCCCAAGATAGACTACAGTTTTTACACTCTTTTTTCAAATTCTTTGATACATAATATTTAAAAAATAATATCAAACATAATACCTGTTTCAATTAAGTTTTTATTCCAAAGAATCTAAATGTTGTAAAATTAAAACTTACTCCTAGAGAAATTTCTTTTCAGAGACAAGCCTTTATGTTTTAAGGAGGGAAATTTTATAGAATAGAAGTGAGCACATCAAACTATCGAAATAAATTTTAAAATCATACATAATTCAGATAAAGTATCCAATAAAATTAAGTTTTTTAACAAAAAAAAATGCAGCAAACTAAACAGATATCTTTTGAAGAATTCTGAAGAATAATTACTTTTGATATAATTTGATATAATTTTTAATTACTTTTGCATAAAATTGTTTTTTTTCTTTTTTTTTTTTTTCCTTTTTTTTACCTCTCATTAACATTCTTGAGAACCATTAAACTTTGATGGTTAAAGTGCTGAATTAACGGGCCATTATTTGAAGATCTTTTTGTACCAACAGCACCATATCCCTAAAATTGAAATTCCAGAAGAATAACAAACTTTGAAAATATATTTATTGATATCTCAGTCTTTTATTTTGTTGCAAACATTATTATTCTAATATATTATATATAGTAATATCAAAAGTTTTATACCGTTAGACAAAATTGAAATTTTTAAAAATAATAAAATAAATTTTATAACTTCAAAATTTTTATAAATATTTTCCTATAATTAAGGCTATTGCATCAAGACATGGTTAAAAAATCATTAATTACCTGATGGCCAATTCTAGAAGATCAACCGTGCTATAAAAGTTGTTTACTCTTTTCTTATAATTTTCAAGGTATATATGTAGCTTGGTAAATCAAACATATTAAACAGAAAGTATAATTTATTTATTCAAATTACAACATGATTAAAATTGAAGAGCAATTTAATTTTCAATTTATTATCATCTCTGAGAAATTAAATTTACAGCATGATGAATGGTTAATGTAATCTATTACCAATAGACATTAACGCAAAATTTTTGCAGCTCTATGCCTATTTATTGTCAGCTTACGAATGGCAATATAGGAACTTAGAAACTGAGTCCTTTTATTGTTAGGTCGCAGACTAGAATACTTGCCAAATAATGCTTATTTTGAACTCACAAGTAAATCATTGGGGTCTCAAACTCACTCTTAACTCATAATAAGCAGTCTAATACACAAGAAATGATCTGCTTTATGATAAATATTGCAACAAAGGATCAAGCTTGCAAATGGCAAACCAAATATCTTAAATGAAAGTATATTTAATAAGCAAAATCAAACCTCATCTTGAAATGGACAACTTGGTGAAAAATCAATCAAAGGATCGATGAAGTTGGATACTGTCTTTAAAAGCTCTTCTAAATTTTGTAATCATAGCATTAAACAATTGTTATAATGAAAACTAATGCAATAGAATACAGTTAAACATAAAATGAAAATTTGAAAGTGAAGCAAAAGTATGTATTAAGTCATTAAATTTGTTATATCATTTATATAATACATTTTAATAAACAATAAAAATTGAAATGATAAAACAAATTTTTAATGGTGAAGTTTAGAAACTAATTATATAATAATCAAAACAAACTTTAAAAAATTTTGAACAAAAAATTATCTCACAAGAATATTAGCCTCTTGATTTAAACTTTAATAAACCTGCTTAATCTCAGACTTTCCATACTTAAGCACTTACTTTGCTTAATGAATTCTATACTTTAGTCATTAGATTCTTGAGGTAATTAGTTTGCATACGCATTTCCTCATACTGTATAAACAACCTTGATATTTTAAGAGTGAAGACATTAAAAACTATACAGAGCGGTTTTTTTTAGGGTTCTGTCAAATAATTTCATATTAATTTTTTACTAAGCAACAAAATATATGAAAACGTCTTGCACAAAATAATTTGCTACATTTTGATATGAGTTGTGGATAACAAGAAAATACTTTTCTTCTTTACACAAATGATAATGGCCCTAGAATAAATCCTTGGGGAAAATAAAACTTTCAGTTGAGGCCGAAAACAAAAATCTGATCCAAACCTGTTGTTTCTGGTCACTCAAGTAATTGCATTGGAAACTGACGGTTTGTGAGATCAAACCGTCAACAAAACCAGCAGCAATTAGACCATGCTAAGTAAAGCAATTTTTCTATTAAAAAACAGTTTTACAGGCCCTTAAGTATCTAAGCAGCTCTGTCACTTTCCTAAAAGTCCAGTAAATTTTTAGTACTGAAAATATAACATGAAAGCAGCAATATAATCCCATTTGAAAAGTCCAAAACAGAAAACTACCTTGCTCATCTTTTTTAGCCAATTCACCAAAAACATCTTTATTAGATGAGTTTTTTTTTTGAATTCGATCACGATGGAAATGTTGAGATTGGAAAAACTCAGTCCAAAACTCTTTCTCTGTCATCTAAAAATGAAAACTGACTTATTGATATACAAAATTTAATCTTGGAACAAGATTAAATTTTAGAGGTCCATATGATTAATTAATTTAACTATTAAAAATATTATTCAACCCTACTGGTTAGCTAAAGTTGAAAGTTTTTGTACTCTGGGAAAGTTCTATAAACTGTGCTTGATATTGCTGCTTGACAAAATAACTAATTTACATACATAGGGTCAATACTTAAAATATCTTTCACACAAATACAGCAGGGTGTTGCAAAGATGGATTTATTTCTTCCCTAAGTAAGAGTAGGATTATTCTAATGATGATTATGTAAATATATAATAAAAAATTAATCTTTTATGGATGACCTAGCATAATGGAGCACACTCTGGCATTTAAGGCCAGGATCAGGGTTCGTTCAGGGAGACAATTCATTTAGTTTTTTTAATTTTTAATCTAAATTTAAAAAATCTGAAATAATTTATCATAAAACAACTAGGCTAAAGAATTTCCGTAGCTTTCAGGACGCGGACATGGGGAACAAGAATTCTCAGCAAGTGGTCATATGAAGAAACCCTATGCATTTCTTTCACTTCATGCAAAATTTAAAAAAGAACAAAATGAATTTCAATAAAATGTCAAAGATGTTGCTTATAAGCCTAAAATTACTGTGAACTGTGCTTGATAACCTTGATGACCAAAATGTGAAACTAATTATAATATTTTCAAGCGCAATGGGAAAGTTATTAAAAGATGTCATTTTGGTAATAAAATTTGACATTTCTACGACTTAAGTACGGGAAACAAAAATTTTTAACTTGTTGCCATAAAAGTCAAAATATGCCCTATATAGTTCTTTTCAAATTCATGTAAAATTTAATGAATTTCACCAAGAACATGTGTGAATTCAAAGGACTCTAGTCAGCTTCGTCCAGAATCTCAAAACATCCAACACTAAACTTCATTTCAATGCAGCATTGAAACATTGAAACATGTATACACTGTTGCAGATGGATTTCTATACTGCCATATATATAATTTATAAATATAAAATTTATCATTTATCAATGGTCTGGTGTGTAGTGGAGAACTCTTTGGCATTTATGGTCAAGATCAAGTGATAGAGCGACAATTGATTTAGTTTAGTTAATTTATCTACTAACCTTCATTTATGAATGACATCATTACAATATATTAAACTTTATAATTGCTAAAAAATATAATACCTCATCTGGAACTGTTGCTAGATACTTCTTCTTAACTGAAATTTAAAAGATTTTTAACGAAAACATTGGCTATTAAACAATCATACATTTCTCAAAGAAATAGAGTTTTAGACAATTTATCTCCAATATTTCTATTCCAAACAATTTAGTGTCATGATTGGTATCAGTATCATTGCTGCCATATAGAGACATCAGTGGCTTTTCAGTGATGACATTATTTTGTATAAACTCCATATTTGATTTATTAGTATACATACACAGTAAGATTTTGATAATAAATGCTAGTCCACATACAAATTTAATTTAAATTTTTATATCAAAAGTCAATAAAATTGTCTAGTTTAGTTGGGGGTAAAACAATTTCTTACACAAATATTACTTTTTTAAATACGAAACCCATTTTATGTGCATTCGCCTCATAGTATGTACAATTTTATGAGTGATCTAGTATTATATACATTAATGAGCTAGTATTACAATGAGCTTCCCCTTATTAATACTCTAATTAGAAAAAAAAATCAAATGAAATCACAGACATTATCATTTATTGATTAATAAGGGGAAACACAACCAAGTCAGATTTTTTGGCCTGTGGCCATGAAATAAAAAAATATACTTCTAAGGACATTTTAATTTCTTTTAAAATTATAAATCTTAAGTGGTTTTAGTAAAAATCTCAGAATTTAAAATCTGCACCCATTGTTTTATTCCCCAAACAAAAGTTTATCAATTAATTAATAAATCCATTATAATTTAATTAACAAATTGTTGTGGGAAAAAAAACAATTCATCAAATGATAAATATCAAGAGCTTAACATTATTGCTTGAAAGTCTGTTGAATTGGTTTTCCCCAAATGTAAATTAAAAAATTAACCAAAAAATAAAATTTAATTCAGCACTGCTTTGTTAAAAGAATTTTGTTTGTTTCATTTGTTTTTTGCCAATTAGATAAGAAATCTATTTCATGGCACTGCCTAAGCGTTCTTTTGGGATTCAAATGTTTTTGCAAAAAACTTTATAAAATATAAACAAATTTTTTTTACCCACATAGATCAATTGATAGAGCATCTGACTCCAAACCACAAGGTCTTAGCTTTAAATCTATGTATCGAAGCATATGAGTAACATTTTAGTGGAGTAAGTTTGGATTTTTAGACTTACAAGAAACAACTTCCTTTGAAAATTCTAAAAACAAACAATAGTTTCTTTTACCTGTCGGGTACATTTTAAATATGGCACCAATGCTGTCAGCAGTCAGATTAAACCTTAATTCATTACAGCCATGCATGTCAGGTTTCAGTTCAGCCTGAAATAAAGTAATACACAACTACATCAATTCTCAGTAACTTTCACCATTGCAGCTCTTAAATTACTAGTAAGAAAATCCTTGAAATTTATATACAAAACACATATAATTCAATCAACCACCAGTGTTTGATATCATTTTTTCATTCAATGTATTCTCCAAATCAAAAATTTTTTTTTTCCATTTCCTAAAAAAGAGTGATTTTAATAATATATGATCAAATAAGTTTAAAGTATGTCAGGGTTGAAACTATAACATTATCATCATCAAGTTTATTAAATCTAGTTTTGCAGTAAACACTTCAAGGAAAATCAGTGTTGACTGTAAGGCATAGTCTAAAAATGCTAGCATGTATGTAGCAGATGGCTCAAATTATTTGATGAAGTGTTAGATCAAAATTTTACAGCTTTAAATAAAGAGAACTGGATCCTTTTATCTTGAAACACAAAACTAATGAACATCCCCTAGCTTATTTTACAGAAACTCTTGAAAAACAAACAAAAATCATTAAGAAAAATGAACTTGGCTTTGAGATCAAAATTTAAAAATTTCTTAGTAATCTCACTACATACCAACAACCCAGAGGCTATTCCAACGTCTTGTTTATCATTTGCTGATGAATTTGGCTAAAAAAAATAAAAAATATGAAAATATTTTGATATTGATTGAAACCTGACCTACTTGTTTCTTAAGACATAAATATACTTTTGGGAAAATTTCGATAGAATAATAAATATAAATTATTTTATATTTAATTCATTTAGAACCCTATGATTTTCTAAATGGCCAAAATTTGTCACAAAAAGCAAGCAATTTGCTGACAAAAAAAAATTTTATGATCTAAATATAATAAGTTTAGGGACTTGGATTATGGTTTGAGAATATCTTAAAAAATATCACAATCTAATGACAGTTTCTAACATCATATAAAATTTTGGTAGAATTGCAAAGGTAAAAAAAATATATATATATATATCATTATTATTAAACTAAATTTGACATGTGACATTGTTTAAAAAATTATAGCAGTTAATAAAGTATGATATTGCTGCAGTCATTTGTACGTTTCAAACATCCTGCTTTTTATATTATCTCTATCAAAATAAACATTAAAAATGGTATAAATTTAATCAGGAACCATGGAAATGTTAACAAAAAACTAAATAAATGAACATAAGGGAGAAAAACAATAAACTTATCAATATATAGGTTTTGTTATCTGCGCACTATCAAAATAAATGTCATTAAATTGATAAGGGGTATTGCTACAAGGAAATAATATACATAAATTATGAGCTTTTAACTTTTTTGAATAACTCTTTTTTTTTTATAGTTTACAGTAGTTTAGATTCACTGTTTCTATGTTCTAAGAAAGTTGACTTTTTTCTACTATGGCTTTAGAAAAATGTTACTTCGTTGCAGCCCGACTGGCTTAAAGCATTAATGGTGACGCGTGTTTTGGCAATGGTAGGCTTCTTGGCCAAACCATATTTTTGTTGAAGCTTTTAAACTTGAAAATCCTCTTTTGGATTGGTTTCATAATTACATCAATACTATAAGTTTTATTTGATTCATTCAATTTTGATTATAAAGAAAAAATTCCACTTGAAAGTTTATTGAATGGTTAATATTGTTTAAGTTGGGAAACAACAAACCAACTATCTTTTATGATTGGATAATAAATTTAAGGGAATGGCAATTTTGGGCAGTATTTCATAGTATTAAAACTTGCAAAGTATGAAATTTCCTTCAATGATAGCAGAGAATTGATTCCAAATATCCTAAATAGCTCAAATTATATACTTGTGATATAAATATGAGAAAAATTATTTATAAACTAAAAAATTGACTGAGACAAGAAAATAACACCTTTTGATTTTCCCAAAACTCCTCCGCAGTAATTATTCCGGTAACAACAAGATCTTTGTAAAGCTGATAGAGATCACTGTTCTCATTAAATAACCTATAACAAAATCTTTATACAGCAGGGCTCTGATATAAAAGTCTAATTATGTTACAAAAAAGTAATAGGCCACAGTTTCGAGAAAAATAAACTACAGGTTTCACCGCTAAACATGAAAATGTCATTCAGAATTACCAACAAACAAAAAGAACTTTTCACCTTAAATTTCAAGGTTGGCAAAGCATATTTTTATAAAATTTTTGGGAAATAAAATTTCAGTGCTAGTATGCCCTTGTATCTATTGTATCCAACTGTGGTAATAAAATATCATGGTGTTAATGACCTTATATCTATTGTAACAAACTTTTGTAATAAAATATCACGATTTTAGATGCCCTTATATCTTATTGTAATCAACTGTTGTAATAAAATTACTAGCATTAACTAGAGATCACTGACTTATCAACAAAAATCAAACTAAATCTTGAAAATATATGCGATGAAAACCGGAAATGGAAAACCGGAATATTGCCTCTGTTGTTTTTTCCTTGGTTGTTTATGGTACTTTGTATATAGGTGGTACATCAATACCATCTCTAAATTTGACATTTTGCTAAAGATCTTTATATCTCTCTTAGTCTCACACTATTTTTAATGTTCCTACGCTTATAATAAATACACATCAAAAATTTTTATATACATATATAAATATATATACAGTATTTGTATTTCCATGGTTAGCATGAACTAAGTTTGATTGATTGATTTATTTATTTTGAGAAATATTGCTTATCATGCTTATCTTATCATATAAATGTGGAATTTCAAATTTTCAAAAAATACACTACTTGTTTTTTTCTTCTAAATCTTTGTTTGTCTTCTCTCTATGAGCAGGTATTAATTCTGCTAACAGATCTTTAACAACATTTCTTTCTTTTAACTGTGCTGCTCTTCCACTAGGATTAGCGAATTGGAAATTGCAAGAAACTTCAGTGTGTAATACAAGTTGTAGTTGTACCTTTGAACTAGTTTCTGGACTTATTCTTTGAACTAAACAATAACAGACATATACTTAAAAATATAAATATAATAAAAAAAATTAGGATTATAAATATAATAAACATAGATACAAGCATAGATACAAACTGATATTACTTAAAAATTTTCTCAGATTCTAAGATTTTATTCTATTTAGAAAAAAATTTTGTTAGGTTTACATGCATCATATGCAATGATTATATCCTTTTAAAGAATGTGAAACATTCCCACTGTCAAAAATATAAAAGCCAAAAATGATGCTTGTTAACTTTCGTAGTGCGGATAATTCATATGATTTTCCCCTAGGCGGTTACAAGACAGGCACATATTAAGTATAGTTCTAAATTATTCAGAATTATTCTTAGATGATTGGACAATATGACTCAAGCATGATTTATGAGTTTTATATTGTAACTAATTTTAAAAAGGTTTTGAAGTAAAAAAAAAAAAAAAACAAGATGGTAACGAAAAAACAAAAACAAACTGGAAATAAAATATTTGTTAAAACATGCAGTGTTGTATTGTGTATTGACAACTACTTTGAGATCTACCACATTTTACAAAAATTATGACGAAAACCAGCAGCATTTTTGAATGAACAAAAGACTGTTATATTTTTAATTTTATTTAATTTGTTTTTATCGACTGTTGAAAGATCGAAATTATATGAAATAATTCTTCAAAATATTGCCCATGCCTGTCAAACTTTGTCATTTATTGCAAATTTCATAATTTAAGTGAAAAAGAGAAGGATAGAAAAATTGAATTATGTAGTGTAGTTTTTTAAAAGTGCTTCATCTGATACTAATACATTCGGGAAAACCGGTCCGCACCACAAGGGTTAGTAGAAACTCAACAATAACATGCTTATTTTTTCATCATTTATAAATATAGCATAACTAAAACACTCATTTTGGAGTTTATCTGGGTTACCAAATTCTTAAACAAAAAACATCAAAGCCAAAATCCTAAGCCAAAAATTCATAAAGAGACTTCATAATTTCAGAATAAACTTTTTACAAATTCCAAAATCTTTTCTAATTTTTAGTTTATAATGGTGTTTTATATATATAAGTTTATATATATAAGTTTATATATAAGATTCATATATATGTTGAAACGTTAATTAAATAAATCCATAAACACATTTTAATTAAACAAAATTATTCTCAGCTGACAGGAGGCAAAAAATTATACGTCAAAAATTCCCGTCCACCATCCTACTATAAAAACATGTTAAGCAACTTTTAAAACTTTTAAAACTTCATCATATTAAAAAAAAAAAAAATGCTTATAAAACACTTGGTTGGATTTTTAAAAAATTGCTAATAATTCACAGCAATATATTCCCTTAAAAGAGTGTTTTTTCTTATCTTTATTTATTCATTGATAGGGATTAAAATACACCTGTCTAAAAAAATATATATTAATATTGATAATGAAATCTAACCCCGAGCCACTTTTTCAGTAATTTTGTGGTAATTTCATTTGGAAGATTGTGAAAAAAAAAGTTCTTTATTATTTCTGTTTTTGTTACTGTAACTATAAACACAGCAGTGTGAAATTTTGAAACTCAATCTAACAATAAATCAAAAACAATAACCAACACGCATATTTTAGTATCAAGGCATTTACTGCTATTTGAAACATCTAAAGAATTGTGTGTTGTTGTTTTAAAAGTGTTTAGTTTAATTGAATATTTGTTCTATTTTTTGTGAAAAGAAAGTTTTTTTTTTTTTTAGGTTCTATAATAATTTTGAAATATATATCTCATAGTTTGATTAAGGCCTGCCACGAAGTCATGACTCAAATAGATTCAGGAAATCTGGAAACTCAAACACTTAAAAAAAAACATAGAAGCTTTAAGTTATAAAATTAATAAAAATTAAAGTGGTAAAGATGGTGGAGAACAAAATTTCTGTGAGATTATTTTATCTTTATACATAATGATATCAATCAAAGTCTGAATAGGTAACATGTTTTTGTTATTTTATTTAGTTGCGTATTAAATATTCAATTGATTAGCATCTAAATCTGTTATGTATTTGATAAGAATGGATGTTAGCTGTAAATAAGGACCAAAAATATTTTCTAACAAAAAATGAGTATAATTTGTTCCTAGGGTATGGACAGGTGATCATATGGGCCAAAAGATTGCTACCTGTTTAATGATACAGATGATAGATCAGGGACACATCCAGGTACAATTTTATAGCAGTGAACCGCTATGTGCGCCCAAATAAATGTCCCCAAAAAAATAAAAGGGGAAAAATTTTTTTTTTTTTTTTTTTTTGCTCTGCTATGCTATGCTTTGGCTGAATCACTCTTTCTAAGTTTTTGCGTGTGATAAATAACGGCACCACAATGGAAATATTGTTGTGAGAGCAACTTTTGTGCTTATCCTTGCCACCTTTTGTTTTTTATTTGAATGTTTATCCTTTTTGTTGTTTTTTGCTGTCTATTACCTTGTCTTGCCAAAGGACTTAGAGGAGATAATTCTGCGATAAAAGAATGGTCAATGCAGAAAAACTCAGAAATGATTGTTCTATTGCAATGTAAAGATAATGGCAGACTTGTCTGTCTCTATTGTTTGGTGTGCACTAGATAAATTGTATCCCCCTCATTCATTACTGCAAAGAGATAAGATTCTTCTAATGTTTGGGGTTCACTGGTATTATTGTATCCAATGGTGCTACGATATTTGAGTGACTGTGTGATACTCATAAGCATTTTTATAGCAAATTTTCATAACAGATAAAAAGATCATAAGTTGTTGGCATAATATTAAAGTTTCCAATCAGCAAGCTTATGATAGTAAAAACGCTGGTAGGACGTTTTAAGCCAATCTGGAAAGGCGATTTTCTCAAATTTCTAAATAAATGAAAATGCCATTAATATTTACAATGCATAAAATAATTTATATGCCAACCAAAATGAAAAAATGTAATTTGAATAAAAATGTGAATATCTTTTAAAATAAAACATGTTTTACAATGGTAACGTTTTATGTAACACAACAGATGATAATAATTAGTCATATAGGAAATTAAATTATTGGAAAGATTCTTTTAAGAAACTACTGTTAAACGCCCTTTGAAAAAACTTGGTCTCTAATTAATAACCAATGCATACCACGGTTATTTAAGTACTGGTTATATTAAGAAAAATCCAAATTTATCATTAACTTTGTAGCAACTGTATCTCACCTTTAATTTCAGAATAAGAACATTGGAATTTCTTTGCTTCTCCATGAACTGGGTTCCAGGTTACTTTACTACTCGTAAGAGTTAATGTTCCATCAACCTTTTTGTACTTTACTGTGTTTTGAATTCTAGCTTTCACCTTTTCAGTCATTATCATTAAATATACATAGTTATCTTTGTCTAAAAACAAAAAACAATTTTTATAAAAACAAAAAAAAAGCAAAACTAATCCATTGAAACTAATATCATTGAAATATTTAAAGAAACATTAAATTTATAACAAATAAATTTAAATTTATAAGTCACTTTTTCTCAAAATCAAAATAATACAAAAATAAAAAGGGGAAGCTTCAACAACTATTCACCTTTATATTTTGTCCTTGAAAGGGAAAAAGAGGTAAAAAGAGATAAAAGGGCAAAAAAAGAAGAAATAATAAATTTTGTTTATTTTTTTATACATAT